>CAAHFI011363801.1:0-11809 GCA_900893395.1 Euglena gracilis
ATAATATAATTATAACATATATAATATAATATATTTAATAAATATATATGCACAACACATGTACATATACATAGCACGTATGTAGACAGGAAGGAGCTCCAGGCTCACAGCTCCAGGCTCGCTCCGTGTCGCGGCAGCGGCTCACTGGGGGTGCCGTGCCGGCATGCTCCGTTGCAGCTGGACGTGGGGCCCGCCAGCAGCTTCAAGGAAGTCATGGTGGCGGGCCATTTCGCGATCCGTAGCAACGCAGGGCTGCCTGCGCTGGTGTGGTCACCCCAGCTGGAGGTGTTCGCGCGGCGGCTCATCGCCGGCGGAGTCTGCTGGGCTTGGATCGCCTCTAAAGCCAACGGGTCCAGGCAACCTTGCTTTTCTCATGACTCTTTCTTTTTTGGAATGGTGTGTTTATATTTTCTCGCCCTGGAGAGTTTACCATTCTGTTTCCCAAAAGCTGTTTACCAATCTGTTTCCCAAACGGGAGATGGACACAACGCTGTGTCACGGTATATTCTGGGAAACATCGCTCCCAGAATTTTCATAAGTTTTTTGTTTCATGGCAATTAATTGACATATTCATTTTTGATTTTAATATTCATATTCATTTAATTTTGATTTATATTATATTTATTTATTTATATTATTTATATTTATATTTGATTTATTTTAATTTCATACAGTATGCATAATTGTATGTGACATGTGCACATGTGCACATGTGCAGGACACGGCAGTAAGATGCCCCTTTGGCCTGAGGGGCTGCCTGGCAGCTCCTCGTGCCGGCCCGCCGCCCCCACCACTCGCGGAGAAGGCAAGCTGGACATCGTCGCCATCGCGGAGTCCCGTGAAGGCGAAGGCGCTGCCGTGGACCAGCCCGGAGCCCCTCGAGCCGTACGCCGCCGCCAGCCGCTGCTGCGAGGACCTCAACTTCAACGCCGTGACGGAGGCGCAGGACCAGTACGGCAAGGCCCTGCTGGCGTCCCTGGCAAAGGGGGCCGGGAGTGGTGCCTGCGGGGTCCTGGAAGCAGGCTGTCAACTGCGGTGTGGTTCCAGTTTTGTTTCCAAGAGAGGCTTCTTTGATTCACAATAGTGTTGAAATTCTCAAGAATTACTTTCCACAAAGTCTTTTCTGCGCGCGAGGTTATACAAAATACGACACATCGCATCATCGAAAAACTTAGTGTTATCACATTATGCAATCTGCTCGTGCATATTCGCAGTGTGCGTTATATGGATATGTTGGGTGATGTCATGAATAGATGCGCGCAAGCGTGATATTAATTAAAAGTATCATATTTTGAGAAGCTTATAACGATCAATTCATTGGATTGGGTTCATTGGATTGGTTGAAAAGGAGCTTTCGCCACACAGCGGCTAAGGGACCCCCCTGGCGGGGGCTCCCCTCGCCTGCCTCGTCAGCGGGGCCACGACGCAGTTCGGCGCCGCGCTGACCACCACCGCGAAGGCACGTTTCGTGGTGGTGGCGTACTCCCCCGCCGG
Source organism: Euglena gracilis (assembly GCA_900893395.1). Taxonomy (NCBI): domain Eukaryota; phylum Euglenozoa; class Euglenophyceae; order Euglenales; family Euglenaceae; genus Euglena; species Euglena gracilis. Next base: position 1,495 of record CAAHFI011363801.1, read on the forward strand.
TGCCGTGGAGGCCGCAAAGCCCACCGCGGCGCAGGCGGCAACTGTCCTCCCCCGTGTGTCCTCAGCCCCCCCTGGGTGTTTGCCCCCCCATGTATGTAAAATTTAATATGTAGAATGTACTTTGTGATATATCCTCCTATCTCTATGATATATCTATTATACTATGATATGTAATATGTGATATATCCTCCTACCCCCTCCCCCGCGGGCATTTGCCAGCCCCCCCCTTGTATCCTCCTACCCCCCCCGGGAATTTGTCACCCCGCAAGGTTTGCCATCAACCTGGCAGGAGACAATTCGGTGGGGGGTTGCTATTAATTTAGCAAACATGTCGCAAATTCTTTGTGAAACTCCTTTCTTGATTGATGCCTTTGTCCGCAGCTTCTTCTTCTGTGAATGTATGGAATGGCTTATGCATTATTTGTTCTGCACGGGTTGACATATCGATGTAAGGGCAATACGCAGCCAGCCATGGCACACGTAGTTACAGCCACCCACTGGCACAGCTGCTCCACTGCGATGGATTGGTTTGTTTGTTGTATGATGATCGATTGATTGTCCAGCGAGGGTGATTCTTTCTGATTTTAATGATCGGAGACAATAGAGAGTCGCCTGCCTCACGCCAGCGAAGGACCCGGCGGTGCTATTCCGAGAAGTGATGCTGTCCGAGGATGGCAACAAAAGACACCACAAACATGAGCATGTGAACCACGGAAGTTCTGTCTCTTCCAAAGCTTCAAGCATTGTCCATAATTCTGACATAACCTGAGGACCTCAGGTATTTCTGTCAAGGGGTGGACAAAAATTATGGTAGACAAAATTTGGGCAAAAAGTAATACAGGAAAAAATTTTCAATTTTTTTCAAATACTTCAATTTTTAAAAATTAGTTTTGGTAAAATTGATATTCAACCACTTCTTAGCTTCTTTTTTTCCGCATGTGCCGAGTGTAGTAGTTTTCCCATGCTTTTCTTTGAGAAAAATTGATCAAATTCCGGCTATTTTGCCTCAAGAATACCTCAAAAGGGCCAATCTCGGGCATTTTAGACCTTTCCAGCCAGTTTTTTTTTGCACCACCCCCCCTTGGGAAACTGGCATGCCCAGGAACCAATCAGGGTTTCCGTACTGTGCAACCTGTCAGGGTAGGAAGTTGGCAGGGTCCCCAGGACCGGCCGACCTGTCAGTGGCAGTTTCCCCGGGGGGGGGGGGTAGTACCCCGGTGGTTGTTCGCATCCCAGCCCCGTCGTTACCAAACAAAGCTGCGGGCGAAGGTGCAGGTGGGGCCGCTCGTGTGGGACGCCAACCTGCAGCGGCACGCCCAGGCGTACGCCGAGATCCTGGCCAAGAAAGGCGTCCAGGAGCACTCCGCCCATGACACCCGCCGGTCCCCACCTGAGCCCCCGCTGTGGATGTGGACACTCAAACTGACGCGGACTGGCCATGGTCATTTGTCGGCGGCCACCCCTCGCCCACGCACTTCATGAGAAACCTATTGCTGCTCCCCTGAGGTTTTTTTTTCAAGCTTCGTGACCGGGGGAGGGGTCCCAGCGAGCCCCCAGGCCCCAGGGGGATGTGTGGGGGGGGGCCGGACCCACCTCCCCCCGGCTCCTGGAAAAAAAGTGTTTGTCCCCTGCCTCTCTAACGACAAAGGTGATCTTTTGTCCAATTATTAGTTTCATTGGCTATCCTTTATTCTGATTTGACTTTCAATTTCACTTTTTGGAATTTCAATTGGTATGTATTTTATTTTTTGCCATAATTTCGTATTTCGTTCTTCAAATAAAATGAAAAAAATTGGTTTATGCTTTTTTTGTTTGACACACCCAACTCATGTCTACACCACCGCTCCTCAAATGAAGCCGATGGGGCCCCTACTGCCGGATCAGGGGGAGAACCTTTGCTTCCACCCCAACCTCCGGATGCCTGCCGACCAGATCGCCTTCAGCACCTGCCAGGCCTTCGAGGAGGAGGCTGCCTACTAAGCCCTGGCGTCCGGCCTCACCCCCCGAATCCACCTCCCCACGGAATGGAATGGTGTGCCTCCCAGGGTGGGGGAGGTCCAGCCGAAACCCGGTGGTGTTGCGAAGGGCCGCCATACCGAAAAGTTTGTTCCCCAAAGTGGGGTCCAGGAGTCCCATGGGTGAGCAGTACCCAAAGTGTGAGATTTTGAAAGGATCTTTTTTTCCGTTTATTTCTTGTCAATTTGGTGCCAGGTCGCGCGCCAGTTTTGCCGCCCACCCGCCACTACGCGGCAGAGATGGGCGAGGGGCCGCCCCACGCTGATGGAGGTGTACAAGGCGCCGATCTTCGGGCACTACACGCAGATGGTGTGGCAGGAGAGCAGCAAGCTTGGGGCGGCGATGGCCGTCGGGGAGCGGGGCATCTACGTCGTATGTCGCTATGGCTGGGTGCCTGCAGCCGGCCTGCCCAATTTTTTTTCTTGGTCTAACCATTTATTCTGATGTATCTCAAACCAAGAAACATTACCTGGGTGTGACGACACCACCACCCAGGAAAACTGTAGATTGGTTTTAGCATGCGGTATAGTGCAGGGGGGGGGAATGCGTTGCGCATTTTTCCGCATTTTTGCGCATTTTTTGCGCATTTTTTTGTCAATTTTTCAAAAATGCGCCGCGCATTTTTTGCGCATTTTTTGCACATTTTTGCCCCCTCCGTTTTGCACATTTTCCATTTTTTGCGCATTTTTTTGCGCATTTTTTGCGCATTTTTTTTTTGCCCAATTTTGCACATTTTCCATTTTTTGCGCATTTTTTTGCGCATTTTTTTTCCCAATTTTTGCACATTTTGGCCATTTTGCACAATTTTCCACCAAATCACATGCTCACCGAATTTTTGCCCACGTTCAACTGACCCATTTCTGTAACCAACGAACCCATTTTCGCACTTTTTTTTCCACCCAAGGGACCCGCCTCAAGAGAAAACCCTTGGGTGATGAGCAAGCACCTCTGATGATGCTGGGCGATGCTGGCGATGCAGGCGATGCTGGGCGATGCTGGGCGATGCTGGATTTTTGGAGACCAGAGGTGGGGTTCCGATGCTGGGCGATGCTGGGCGATGCTGGGCGATGCTGCATTTTTTTGTATATTTTGGAGAATTGAACCATTTTTTAGGGATAATTTTCCCACAAAGCTCCAGTTTGACACCCATTTTGGCCATTATGGGTCAATTTTTGCTAATTTGGGGGCTATTTATCACCGATTTGGCAAACATTGGGCTAATTGGGGCTTTTTTGAGCAGATTTTATGGCATTTTTGGCCATTTTGCGCCTTTTTGGTGATTTTGGGTCATTTTTCATAATCTTTTGTGGACATTGTTGGCTTTTTGGGCAATTTTTGGTTATTTTGGTTGTTTTTTGGGGCTTTTTGTGGTCAATTTTGGGCTTTTTGTGGCCATTTTTGGGGTTTTTGTGGTTAATTTGGCTTGGTCAGGAGCCAACGGATGAATACTGGACAGATACTGGACAAGATGCAGATACTGGACAATGAACTGGATGCAGGCACTGGACAAGATGCAGATGAAGATGCCGATGCTGGACAAGCTGAACTGGATGCAGGCACGGGACAACATGCAGATGCTGTACAAGATGCCGATGCTGGACAAGATGAACTGGATGCAGGCACGGGACAAGATGCAGATGCTGGACAAGATGCAGATGCTGGACAGATGAACTGGATGCAGGCACTGGACAAGATGCAGATGCTGGACAAGATGCCGATGCTGGACAAGATGCAGATGCTGGACAAGATGCAGATACTGGACAAGATGCCGATGCTGGACAAGATGAACTGGATGCAGACAACTGGACAACATGCAGATGGTGGACAAGATGCAATTGCTAGGCAAGAAGCTGGACAAGATGCAATGAGACAAGACGCAGTGGATGCAAGGGTGCCACCCTCCACCCTCCAGCACAACAACTGTTTTGGATTTTGTTTGTCTGACCGGCAAGAGGCTTGCAACTTGCACTCGATGTTGCCATCTCACAGGCCTGCACCACATCCTGTGCTGGCAAAAAGCAGCAAAAGTGGTCAAAAAGTGGTCAAAAAGCAGGCAAAAGTGGGGTAAAAGTGGTCAGAAAGCAGCAAAAGTGGTAAAAAAAAAAGTGGGCAAAAGTGGTCAAAAAGCAGCAAGTGGGCAAAAAAGTGAAAGTGATCAAAAAGCAGCAACAGTGGCCAAAAGTGGGCAAAAAGCAGCAAACGTGGGCAAAAGTGGTCGAAAAGCAACAAAAGTTGCCAAAAGTGGTCAAAAAGTAGGTAGCAAAGGGGCCAAAAGTGGTCAAAAAGCAGCAAAAGTGATCAAAAAGCTGCAAAGGTGGTTGGAAATGGGCAAAAGTGGGCAAAAGCAACAAAAGTGGTCATGAAGCAGTCAAAATTGGTCAAAAGGCAGCAAATGTGGGCAAAAGTGGTCAAAAAGCAGTCAAAAGTGGTCAAAGTGGGCAAAAAGCAGTCAAAAGTGGTCAAAGTGGTCAAAAAGCAACCAAAGATGGCCAAAAGTAGCCAAAAGTGGGCTAGAGCGGCAAAAACAGCAGGCATTATAGGTACACCTTCAAGGGTTCCAAAGGCGATGCTGGGCGATGCTGGGCGATGCTGGGCGATGCTGAGCGATGCTGGGCGATGCTGGGCGATGCTGGGCCCAAGGGCATGGCTGACCAGAGGTGCTTGGTGATGAGGTGTGGGTGCTCATCCAATGACGATGAGGACACTAGGGGTTTCAGAGACCCCACATTGACACGTAACCAAGGCGGAAATCCCACTCCCCTGGTCACAAAGTAAGGGGCAACCATGGCTGACATTGTTGGTTATGGTGAACGGAGAAGTGACGCCTTGGTCATGCATTTTTTGGCCAAAATGCCTTCATTTCAGCTCTTTTTTGGTGATTTTGGTTTAATTTTGGGTTATTATTGGAAATTTTTCTAAGTCCTTTTTCCCTTAGGAATGTCACAAACTCAGCGCATTTTTTGCGCATTTTTTGCGCATTTTTGCGCATTTTTTCCGAGGGCCGTCCAGCGCATTTCCCCCCCTGTATAGTGTATTATTGTTGCTGCTGGCATCGAAGCTGTTGCTCTTGCGATTGTTTGCGGTTGTTGTTGTAGCCGGTCAGAGGACATCTTTTTCGGAGGTTTGACCAAACGTTTTGGTCCCGGCGCAAAATTTTGCCCCAAAATTTGGCCAAAATTCCATTTTTGACACTTTTTGGACAAAAATTTGTCAAAATTGCCCAAATTTCGGCGCAAAGCGCCGGAAGGGAAAATTTGGGCATTTTTGGGTGGGTAGGGACCTGGGTACCCACCAATTTTCTTTTGACCCCATGTCCAACGACCACCCCCCCGGTCAGAGGACACCTTTTTGGTCACTACCCTATGTCCAACGACCACCCCCCCGGTCAGAGGACAGAGGTTACCGGTCATTGGACATAGGGGGAGGGTACTGTGTTGTTGCTGTTTTTCTGCTTTTGCTGCTGCTGCTTCTGTGTTGCTGCTGCTGTGCCTGCTGCTTCTATGTTGGTGTTGCTGCTGCTGCTGGTTCTGTGTTGGTGTTGTTGCTGCTGCTGTTGCTGCTGTTGTTGTTGTTGTTGTTGTTGCGGTTGTTGTTGCTGCTGCTACCGCTGGCTTGTTTTTGTTCAGTTGCCGCCCAATTCTGACTGCGACAGTCAAAATGTGGAAGGGGGAGCTGATCGGGGCTGGTCGGAAGCTCCCTGCTTGGACGCGGTGGGGGGGCAGAGGCAGGGGCCCGCGGGCAGCCCGGGGGGCAACCGGCTCGGGATGGCGGCGTACGGCCGCACAACCGGCGGAGCGCCGGGCCCGGCTCAAGACCGCGTCGAAGGCCGTGCAGTCGGAGACGTTCAAGCAGGTGGCCAGGCCGGCCCCGCGCGTCGCCCCGCGCTTCGATTGCGGCGCCAACGGGACGGGATGATAAGAGCGTGCAAACGGGCAAGATGGTTGGTGAGCTGGTGGACTCCTGAAGGCGGGCCGAGAGGACATGTTTTGAACGAATATTGCGCCAAGAGAGCAGAAACAAGATCAAAAAAAGGATTTGCATTTCAAATTTGGGGGAAAATGATTGACATTTGGCCAAAATGGGAAAAAAAAATGGACAGAAACAGGATGGCGGGAATATTTTTTGGGGGGGAATGGGCTGACCTCCGAGGTCGATTCCCATGGGGTTCGAGGTGGAGGCCTCCTTTGACGACGCTTCCGAGCCTCTTCCTACACCGCCCTGGCTATTTACGCCCCCGCCCCACGTGAAGTTGTTAGAGGACGTTCCTTACCACCCTTCCTTCCTTTCTCACCCAGGCGTCACGGAATTCTGCACCAACTGACTTTTCACGTTAGAAAGTTGCCAAAAAAAAGTTGTCATCTCACGCAAAACTCATGGGCAAACAACATGTCTCTTTAATCATGAAACAAATGCCCTGAAGGCATTTGGAATGGATTTTTTTGACGCCGAAAGGTCTCCCCTAATCTGTCACTCAGGCTTGCTTTCTGTTGCTTTCTTATTTTTTATTATGTTATTTATATTTATTATTTATTATGTTATGTGACAGCGCCCCCTGGTCGGAGGGGCGGGTCTCTCCCAGGTAATTGGTCACTGGCCGACCCCCCCCCCCGGTGACTGGTTTTTTCAGAATGACCGAGTGGTTTTTGGCCCAGACCCCCGGGGAGTCTGCAAAAAAAAAAAGCTGAAGCTAAAAGCTGCCGAAATCGCCGGAAAATATTTTGGCTTTTTTCCACGTTTGTGGTCCCATTTCCCTTTGGATTCTAGAGTGGCTGACCCCGGGGGTGGGGGTTGTGACTGACTGGGTTTCCAGAAAAAACCAGCGAGTGACTGGTTTTGGAAGAGTGGAAGTGACCCCTATGGGGGGGGGGGTCGGTAAACTTTTTAGGGTGGGGCTGGCCTGAGGGCCAATGCTGGAGCGGCACAACGGGCGCGGGCCCGGGTCGGTGCGCCGCCCCTCCAGTGGTCCACCATGCTGGAGCTGCAGGCAGAGGCGTGGGTGTGTGGCCGGGGCCCGGAGGGGCCGGCCAGGCAGCCCCCCCCCCCCGGGTGGGAATTTCCAGGGGCGCCGGTTTGGGGTTGAAAAATTTTGTTTTGCCAACGCTGGGGGAATCTTTCCGTGTGCAGTTCTCAGGCAGGTGGTGCGGGGGGGGGGGGCTACCAGCCCCGCCATTTTGTGCGGCACTGGCTGTGCAGCCTGTACACCCCTCCCCATCCCACGACACACATCTTTTGCTCTTCAGATTTTCTCTCCCAACTGGGATGGACTGCTGCGATTGACAGCTTTTGGTTTTGGGTCTAGTCATTCTATTTTTGGGTTTGTGTTATTTATTTGCGGGAATGCCCAAATTATCCAATATTTTTTTCTGTGTTTCTACGTTATCTTTATTCCAAAGATTGCCCGCCATTTGCGGTTTTCTACAAAGCAGTTGTAGATTAGAGAGGAAGTTGTATATTATGAGCAGTATCTGCAGCAGTGCACAACCCTTGACTGGCTGCAGAAATGCTGTCCTGTGGTTGCAATGCAGTGCACTTCTTCTCAACCCCCCAAAAGAACTTACAGAAGCTGGAACAATAAAGAAGGCTCATTTTTCCAGTTTTTTGAAAAAAATCTTGCTCATAACATACACGAGTAATATGCAGACATGCATGAGTGTACGGTCGCATTTGGTTTATGTGCATACACAACAGGCCAATGCGCTGTTGTAAATGTGTGTGCGATTTTGTTCGGTGGATGTTTTCACAGACCAGTGCTCATGTCATGTACCTGTTGTCTTTTTTTTTTTGCATTTGGCAGCAGTGTCAGCTTGGAGCCTTTTGACATTGTGCACATCTTTATTTGGATTATTTGTTCAGCAAAGAGTGTTCCACACATGTGTTTCATTTCGGGTTTTCGGCTTATTTGCCGTTTTTCTCACATTTTGCTTGTAAACTGGCCTTTTTGCCGTGTTGCTGACGGCGAAACGTCTTTTTGCCGTCTTGCCGACAGTAAACTGGCTTTTCCGCCGTTTTGCCGAAAAGCAATTCTGAAACAAATTGGCTTCTCATGGGTGGGAACAAGTCAGGCGAGCCCTCCTGGCAACCCCCAGGTCTTATTTTCAGTTCCGCGGTGCCCCCCCCCCGCGACTCACCATACGCGTGCTCACGGCCCCGCCGGCGTCATGGCGGACAAGGGCACCGCCATGCGCTCCCCGCCAAGTCCCGCCGCCGGCAGGGGGAGACGTTCTTCGTCACCGCGGTGACCGGTCTGCCGCCCGAGGAGGCGGCCAAGCGGTGCTGCGACCAGTACGAGGACGCTGGGGAGCGCTACGTCCCCGACGCCGTACGGGAATTTCGACGCGGGGCCGGGGCCCGGCAGCGCGGTTCAATGAGTTATGGTGATTCCGTCGGTTCTATGTTGTATCCACCAGTCCCCCTCGTCGTTGTGCAGGTTTTTTTTGTTATTGATTATCCCTCCCACCCCCTTGTCCCCGTGTCGTTGGCACCCCCCCTTGTCAACGGCACTTTTCCAAAACACCACCTGGGGTTCTCATTGAAGTACATGCATGCATCGTTGACACACCGCCGGTGTCATCGACACTCTCCCTGAACATTGGCGCATCTTGCACAGGGGGGTACTGGTTTTCCCATCCTGAAGAAGAAACCAGAGAGGTGAGATGTCTGCAGCCAATTCAGCACACGGCTTCCTTTGGCTGGGCTGTGATGGATGGGGAAAGGAAAACATTATTTTTGTGATTTCCCTTTTGCCTTTTTCGCTTTTATATTTTTTTGTTTTTGCTTTTTCCGCTGCTCTCCCCCGTTTTTTTACTGGTTCAAGTTCTGCACATTTTGTTTGTCTTTTCTGTATGGACGAAGGCCCCGCTCTCGGCTGTCGAACTACACCCAAATGGTGTGGTCCACCACTTCCATCTTTGCTGCTTCAGTGGTGCAGTCCCCTAAGGGAACCTTCATTGTGGCCAGGCCCGGGGGGGCCTGCTGGGTGGTGGGAGGTGCTTGGATAATAATATTTTTTGATTTTATCTGTCTTATCTATCAGTTTATCATTTTTATTTTCTGCGAACGATTGAGTTTGTCTTTCGGAGTTGGAACCTTTTTACAGAATTCCCTCATATTTTCACATACCCAGGCTCTGAAAATTGATTTTTTTTTCCAGCGTAATTGTGGTTCTCTTTTTGAACCCCATTTTCCTTTTTTTCCCCGACTCCGAACTCCAATCTGTTTGATTTTTTTTTGGAGTTGGATTGCAAAATTTTGTGCAAGTTCTCATTTCTCCAGCAAGAACTTGGTCTCCAAGCATTTTCTTTTGTCCAAAATCCCTGCTTTCACAATTCCCCCCTGCCCCCCCCCACCTGGGCCTGTGGCCGTGCCGGTACTACCGGCAGGCAACGAGCCGGCAAGGTGCCGTTCGACCCGGACCGGGTGCTGCGGTCCCCCACCAGCAAGCACTGGCAGCGGATCCAGCACTCCGTGCTGTTCGAGCAAAGCCGAAGTCCGCGCGGAGCAGCTGCGGATGGTGTTCGAGCTGGCGATGATGGAGCAGGCCGCGCGGCCAGGGGGTGGCTTGGGGGAGGGCGGGGTGGCCCAAGGCTGTATGGGAATCCTTGCAACCCTATGGGTGGTGGGGGGTCGACCACCCCCCCCCCCACCTCCATCGTGTGGTTGGGAGGGGTACGACTACCCCCCACCAGGCCTTCCCGTATTTCCAGGGCCGCTTTTAAGGTCAAGTTTTTCCTTTGTCGCCTTTGGCGCCGAATGAATTTTCCTTCAGCGAGTGCTGGTGGGTTGGGGGTCGAGCCCCCCCCCCCAACTCCCAGGTGGGGGGAGGGGTCCGAACCCCCCTTCCCGTGCAGCCCTGGGTGGCCAAACGATATATGTGTGAACAGGCTGACTAAAATGGTTGGGGGCCAGCTCAGGATGGTCAATAATGGTTGTGAAGTTTCAGTTTTTAACCTCAAAATTTGTGAATACCTTCCGAAACAGGCTTGTCCACCCCCCTGGTCGGATTCTACCTTTTTGTAACCCCCCCAAATAACCCCCCCCAAATAACCCCCCCCAAATAACACCCCCCCCTCGGGGCCGATTTCGAGCGCCCAAATAACACCCCCCGTTTTCCTTTGGTTTTCCAAGTAGAAAATAAACCACCCCCCAAATAACACCCCCCCCTGGGGGCCCCAGTTCGGGTGCCCAAATAACACACCGGGGGGGTGTTATTTGGGGGGTTTATATGATGTTTGGTTTCAATAATTGGTGAAGAGAATTGTGTGATTTAATTTCGCTTTTTTGCCTTTGCATGTTTTTTTTT
>CAAHFI011365046.1:0-14247 GCA_900893395.1 Euglena gracilis
GGTGGGCGTCGCCGTCCCCGAGCCGTGGCCGTCGGAGTGCGCTGGGCGTGGCCGTGTCTGTCGCCGTCCCAGTGCCCGTGCTGTCGCTGACGGCGTGGCGCTGGGCGTCAGCGTGCCATCACGGTGGGCGTGGGGCTGGCCGTGCTGGTCGCCGTATGGTGGCGCTGTCGTGGCGGTTGGCCCGAGGCCCGGCGCACTCATGTGGCAGTTGGGGCGGGGGATGGGGGAGGGCGTTCCCCACAGGAAGCGCAGACCAACGGGCAGCCCAAAGCCCCAGCCCCCCTCCTCTCTTTTCTTCGTGAGCTCTGCTGCTGCACATTGGTGTGAATGACTGAGAAATGCGGGGCAACCTCTACGGGGTGCCCTCCTGAAAAATGGGAAAGGACATGATACACCGTAACGGGTGCATTATTGGACGGAAAATGGTGCAAAAATTAAAAGCAGTGCAAAATGCAGCACACAAAATGCAGTGGAAACCACTGCAATGTAGAATGTAGAATTGCAGAAACATATGTCCCTTGTTGAGCGACAACCGTGTGGCCACAGCTGCCCGGATACTGGAACACGTCTCAGATACCAGAATGGTGAGTTATCCGACTTATCCGATCCCTGTTTTATAAGCAGTTTCTACTGTATTAGTTTTTAGCCCGTTCTGTCTGCATACACCGGCAGAGGGAGGGGGGATGCCGGATGCCCGCTGTGGCCGGCAGGGCCCTCGCTGGCGTCCCCGAGGGTGTCGCCGTGGCTGTCGCGTGGGCGTCGCCGTCCCCGAGCCCGTGGCCGTCGGAGTGCCGCTGGGCGTGGCCGTGTCTGTCGCCGTCCCAGTGCCCGTGCCTGTCGCTGACGGCGTGGCGCTGGGCGTCAGCGTGCCACTCACGGTGGGCGTGGGGGTGCCGTGCTGGTCGCCGTGCTGGTGGCGCTGTCGGTGGCGGTTGGCCCGAGGGCCCGGCGCACTCATGTGGCAGTTGGGGCGGGGGATGGGGGGAGGGGCGTTCCCCAGGAAGCGCAGACCAACGGGCAGCCCAAAGCCCAAGCCCCCTCTCTTTTCTTCGTGAGCTCTGCTGCTGCACATTGGTGTGAATGACTGAGAAATGCGGGGGCAACCTCTACGGGTGCCCTCCCTGAAAAATGGGAAAAGACATGATACACCGTAACGGGTGCATTATTGGACGGAAAATGGTGCAAAAATAAAAGCCAGTGCAAAATGCAGCACACAAAAATGCAGTGGAAACCACTGCAATGTGAATGTAGAATTGCAGAAACATATGTCCCTTGTTGAGCGACAACCGTGTGGCCACAGCTGCCCGGATACTGAACACGTCTCAGATACTCCAGAATGGTGAGTTATCCGCACTTATCCGATCCCTGTTTTATAGCGCAGTTTTCCTACTGTATTAGTTTTAGCCCCGTTCTGTCTGCATACACCGGCAGAGGGAGGGGGGATGCCGGATGCCCGCTGTGGCCCGGCAGGGCCCTCGCTGGCGTCCCGAGGGTGTCGCCGTGCTGTCGCGGTGGGCGTCGCCGTCCCCGAGCCCGTGGCCGTCGGAGTGCCGCTGGGCGTGGCCGTGTCTGTCGCCGTCCCAGTGCCGTGCCTGTCGCTGACGGCGTGGCGCTGGGCGTCAGCGTGCCACTCACGGGGCGTGGGGCTGGCCGTGCTGGTCGCCGTGCTGGTGGCGCTGTCGGTGGCGGTTGGCCCGAGGGCCCGGCGCACTCATGTGGCAGTTGGGGCGGGGGGATGGGGGGAGGGCGTTCCCACAGGAAGCGCAGACCAACGGGCAGCCCAAAGCCCCAGCCCTCCTCTTTTTCTTCGTGAGCTCTGCTGCTGCACATTGGTGTGAATGACTGAGAAATGCGGGGGCAACCTCTACGGGGTGCCCTCCCTGAAAATGGGAAAGGACATGATACACCGTAACGGGTGCATTATTGGACGGAAAATGGTGCAAAAATAAAAGCCAGTGCAAAATGCAGCACACAAAATGCAGTGGAAACCACTGCAATGTAGAATGTAGAATTGCAGAAACATATGTCCTTGTTGAGCGACAACCGTGTGGCCACAGCTGCCCGGATACTGAAACGCGTTCAGATACCTCCAGAATGGTGAGTTATCCGCACTTATCCGATCCCTTTTATAAGCAGTTTCTACTGTATTAGTTTTTAGCCCCGTTTCTGTCTGCATACACCGGCAGAGGGAGGGGGGCGATGCCGGATGCCCGCTGTGGCCCGGCAGGGCCCTCGCTGGCGTCCCCGAGGGTGTCGCCGTGGCTGTCGCGGTGGGCGTCGCCGTCCCCGAGCCCGTGGCGTCGGAGTGCCGCTGGGCGTGGCCGTGTCTGTCGCCGTCCCAGTGCCCGTGCCTGTCGCTGACGGCGTGGCGCTGGGCGTCAGCGTGCCACTCACGGTGGGCGTGGGGCTGGCCGTGCTGGTCGCCGTGCTGGTGGCGCTGTCGGTGGCGGTTGGCCCGAGGCCGCCGGCGCACTCATGTGGCAGTTGGGGCGGGGGGATGGGGGGAGGGGCGTTCCCCACAGGAAGCGCAGACCAACGGGCAGCCCAAAGCCCCAGCCCCCTCCTCTTTTCTTCGTGAGCTCTGCTGCTGCACATTGGTGTGAATGACTGAGAAATGCGGGGCAACCTCTACGGGGTGCCCTCCCTGAAAATGGGAAAGGACATGATACACCGTACGGGTGCATTATTGGACGGAAAATGGTGCAAAAATAAAAGCCAGTGCAAAATGCAGCACACAAAATGCAGTGGAAACCACTGCAATGTAGAATGTAGAATTGCAGAAACATATGTCCCTTGTTGAGCGACAACCGTGTGGCCACAGCTGCCCGGATACTGAACACGTCTCAGATACCTCCAGAATGGTGAGTTATCCGCACTTATCCGATCCCTGTTTTATAAGCAGTTTTCTACTGTATTAGTTTTTAGCCCGTTTCTGTCTGCATACACCGGCAGAGGGAGGGGGGCGATGCCGGATGCCCGCTGTGGCCCGGCAGGGCCCTCGCTGGCGTCCCCGAGGGTGTCGCCGTGGCTGTCGCGGTGGGCGTCGCCGTCCCCGAGCCCGTGGCCGTCGGAGTGCCGCTGGGCGTGGCCGTGTCTGTCGCCGTCCCAGTGCCCGTGCCTGTCGCTGACGGCGTGGCGCTGGGCGTCAGCGTGCCACTCACGGTGGGCGTGGGGCTGGCCGTGCTGGTCGCCGTGCTGGTGGCGCTGTCGGTGGCGGTTGGCCCGAGGGCCCGGCGCACTCATGTGGCAGTTGGGGCGGGGGGATGGGGGAGGGGCGTTCCCCACAGGAAGCGCAGACCAACGGCAGCCCAAAGCCCCAGCCCCCTCCTCTTTTCTTCGTGAGCTCTGCTGCTGCACATTGGTGTGAATGACTGAGAAATGCGGGGGCAACCTCTACGGGGTGCCCTCCCTGAAAATGGGAAAGGACATGATACACCGTAACGGGTGCATTATTGGACGGAAAATGGTGCAAAAATAAAAGCCAGTGCAAAATGCAGCACACAAAATGCAGTGGAAACCACTGCAATGTAGAATGTAGAATTGCAGAAACATATGTCCCTTGTTGAGCGACAACCGTGTGGCCACAGCTGCCCGGATACTGAACACGTCTCAGATACCTCCAGAATGGTGAGTTATCCGCACTTATCCGATCCCTGTTTTATAAGCAGTTTCTGTTTTTAGCCCGTTTCTGTCTGCATACACCGGCAGAGGGAGGGGGGCGATGCCGGATGCCCGCTGTGGCCCGGCAGGGCCCTCGCTGGCGTCCCCGAGGGTGTCGCCGTGGCTGTCGCGGTGGGCGTCGCCGTCCCGAGCCCGTGGCCGTCGGAGTGCCGCTGGGCGTGGCCGTGTCTGTCGCCGTCCCAGTGCCCGTGCCTGTCGCTGACGGCGTGGCGCTGGGCGTCAGCGTGCCACTCACGGTGGGCGTGGGGCTGGCCGTGCTGGTCGCCGTGCTGGTGGCGCTGTCGGTGGCGGTTGGCCCGAGGGCCCGGCGCACTCATGTGGCAGTTGGGGCGGGGGGATGGGGGGAGGGGCGTTCCCCACAGGAAGCGCAGACCAACGGGCAGCCCAAAGCCCCAGCCCCCTCCTCTTTTCTTCGTGAGCTCTGCTGCTGCACATTGGTGTGAATGACTGAGAAATGCGGGGCAACCTCTACGGGGTGCCCTCCCTGAAAATGGGAAAGGACATGATACACCGTAACGGGTGCATTATTGGACGGAAAATGGTGCAAAAATAAAAGCCAGTGCAAAATGCAGCACACAAAATGCAGTGGAAACCACTGCAATGTAGAATGTAGAATTGCAGAAACATATGTCCCTTGTTGAGCGACAACCGTGTGGCCACAGCTGCCCGGATACTGAAACACGTCTCAGATACCTCCAGAATGGTGAGTTATCCGCACTTATCCGATCCCTGTTTTATAAGCAGTTTTCTACTGTATTAGTTTTTAGCCCCGTTTCTGTCTGCATACACCGGCAGAGGGAGGGGGCGATGCCGGATGCCCGCTGTGGCCCGGCAGGGCCCTCGCTGGCGTCCCCGAGGGTGTCGCCGTGGCTGTCGCGGTGGGCGTCGCCGTCCCCGAGCCCGTGGCCGTCGGAGTGCCGCTGGGCGTGGCCGTGTCTGTCGCCGTCCCAGTGCCCGTGCCTGTCGCTGACGGCGTGGCGCTGGGCGTCAGCGTGCCACTCACGGTGGGCGTGGGGCTGGCCGTGCTGGTCGCCGTGCTGGTGGCGCTGTCGGTGGCGGTTGGCCCGAGGGCCCGGCGCACTCATGTGGCAGTTGGGGCGGGGGGATGGGGGGAGGGGCGTTCCCCACAGGAAGCGCAGACCAACGGCAGCCCAAAGCCCCAGCCCCCTCCTCTTTTCTTCGTGAGCTCTGCTGCTGCACATTGGTGTGAATGACTGAGAAATGCGGGGGCAACCTCTACGGGGTGCCCTCCCTGAAAATGGGAAAGGACATGATACACCGTAACGGGTGCATTATTGGACGGAAAATGGTGCAAAAATAAAAGCCAGTGCAAAATGCAGCACACAAAATGCAGTGGAAACCACTGCAATGTAGAATGTAGAATTGCAGAAACATATGTCCCTTGTTGAGCGACAACCGTGTGGCCACAGCTGCCCGGATACTGAAACACGTCTCAGATACCTCCAGAATGGTGAGTTATCCGCACTTATCCGATCCCTGTTTTATAAGCAGTTTTCTACTGTATTAGTTTTTAGCCCCGTTTCTGTCTGCATACACCGGCAGAGGGAGGGGGGCGATGCCGGATGCCCGCTGTGGCCCGGCAGGGCCCTCGCTGGCGTCCCCGAGGGTGTCGCCGTGGCTGTCGCGGTGGGCGTCGCCGTCCCCGAGCCCGTGGCCGTCGGAGTGCCGCTGGGCGTGGCCGTGTCTGTCGCCGTCCCAGT
This sequence comes from Euglena gracilis, assembly GCA_900893395.1. Taxonomy (NCBI): domain Eukaryota; phylum Euglenozoa; class Euglenophyceae; order Euglenales; family Euglenaceae; genus Euglena; species Euglena gracilis. The sequence continues at coordinate 5,403 of CAAHFI011365046.1, forward strand.
GCCCGTGCCTGTCGCTGACGGCGTGGCGCTGGGCGTCAGCGTGCCACTCACGGTGGGCGTGGGGCTGGCCGTGCTGGTCGCCGTGCTGGTGGCGCTGTCGGTGGCGGTTGGCCCGAGGGCCCGGCGCACTCATGTGGCAGTTGGGGCGGGGGGATGGGGGAGGGGCGTTCCCCACAGGAAGCGCAGACCAACAGGCAGCCCAAAGCCCAGCCCCCTCCTCTTTTCTTCGTGAGCTCTGCTGCTGCACATTGGTGTGAATGACTGAGAAATGCGGGGGCAACCTCTACGGGGTGCCCTCCCTGAAAATGGGAAAGGACATGATACACCGTAACGGGTGCATTATTGGACGGAAAATGGTGCAAAAATAAAAGCCAGTGCAAAATGCAGCACACAAAATGCAGTGGAAACCACTGCAATGTAGAATGTAGAATTGCAGAAACATATGTCCCTTGTTGAGCGACAACCGTGTGGCCACAGCTGCCCGGATACTGAACGTCTCAGATACCTCCAGAATGGTGAGTTATCCGCACTTATCCGATCCCTGTTTTATAAGCAGTTTCTACTGTATTAGTTTTTAGCCCCGTTTCTGTCTGCATACACCGGCAGAGGGAGGGGGGCGATGCCGGATGCCCGCTGTGGCCCGGCAGGGCCCTCGCTGGCGTCCCCGAGGGTGTCGCCGTGGCTGTCGCGGTGGGCGTCGCCGTCCCCGAGCCCGTGGCCGTCGGAGTGCCGCTGGGCGTGGCCGTGTCTGTCGCCGTCCCAGTGCCCGTGCCTGTCGCTGACGGCGTGGCGCTGGGCGTCAGCGTGCCACTCACGGTGGGCGTGGGGCTGGCCGTGCTGGTCGCCGTGCTGGTGGCGCTGTCGGTGGCGGTTGGCCCGAGGGCCCGGCGCACTCATGTGGCAGTTGGGGCGGGGGGATGGGGGGAGGGGCGTTCCCCACAGGAAGCGCAGACCAACAGGCAGCCCAAAGCCCCAGCCCCCTCCTCTTTTCTTCGTGAGCTCTGCTGCTGCACATTGGTGTGAATGACTGAGAAATGCGGGGGCAACCTCTACGGGGTGCCCTCCCTGAAAATGGGAAAGGACATGATACACCGTAACGGGTGCATTATTGGACGGAAAATGGTGCAAAAATAAAAGCCAGTGCAAAATGCAGCACACAAAATGCAGTGGAAACCACTGCAATGTAGAATGTAGAATTGCAGAAACATATGTCCCTTGTTGAGCGACAACCGTGTGGCCACAGCTGCCCGCATACTGGAACGCGTGTCAGATACCTCCAGAATGGTGAGTTATCCGCACTTATCCGATCCCTGTTTTATAAGCAGTTTTACTGTATTAGTTTTTAGCCCCGTTTCTGTCTGCATACACCGGCAGAGGGAGGGGGGCGATGCCGGATGCCCGCTGTGGCCCGGCAGGGCCCTCGCTGGCGTCCCGAGGGTGTCGCCGTGGCTGTCGCGGTGGGCGTCGCCGTCCCCGAGCCCGTGGCCGTCGGAGTGCCGCTGGGCGTGGCCGTGTCTGTCGCCGTCCCAGTGCCCGTGCCTGTCGCTGACGGCGTGGCGCTGGGCGTCAGCGTGCCACTCACGGTGGGCGTGGGGCTGGCCGTGCTGGTCGCCGTGCTGGTGGCGCTGTCGGTGGCGGTTGGCCCGAGGGCCCGGCGCACTCATGTGGCAGTTGGGGCGGGGGATGGGGGAGGGGCGTTCCCCACAGGAAGCGCAGACCAACAGGCAGCCCAAAGCCCCAGCCCCCTCCTCTTTTCTTCGTGAGCTCTGCTGCTGCACATTGGTGTGAATGACTGAGAAATGCGGGGGCAACCTCTACGGGGTGCCCTCCCTGAAAATGGGAAAGGACATGATACACCGCAACGGGTGCATTATTGGACGGAAAATGGTGCAAAAATAAAAGCCAGTGCAAAATGCAGCACACAAAATGCAGTGGAAACCACTGCAATGTAGAATGTAGAATTGCAGAAAACATATGTCCCTTGTTGAGCGACAACCGTGTGGCCACAGCTGCCCGGATACTGGAACGCGTCTCAGATACCTCCAGAATGGTGAGTTATCCGCACTTATCCGATCCCTGTTTTATAGCAGTTTTCTACTGTATTAGTTTTTAGCCCCGTTTCTGTCTGCATACACCGGCAGAGGGAGGGGGGCGATGCCGGATGCCCGCTGTGGCCCGGCAGGGCCTCGCTGGCGTCCCCGAGGGTGTCGCCGTGGCTGTCGCGGTGGGCGTCGCCGTCCCCGAGCCCGTGGCCGTCGGAGTGCCGCTGGGCGTGGCCGTGTCTGTCGCCGTCCCAGTGCCCGTGCCTGTCGCTGACGGCGTGGCGCTGGGCGTCAGCGTGCCACTCACGGTGGGCGTGGGGCTGGCCGTGCTGGTCGCCGTGCTGGTGGCGCTGTCGGTGGCGGTTGGCCCGAGGGCCCGGCGCACTCATGTGGCAGTTGGGGCGGGGGATGGGGGAGGGCGTTCCCCACAGGAAGCGCAGACCAACGGGCAGCCCAAAGCCCCAGCCCCCTCCTCTTTTCTTCGTGAGCTCTGCTGCTGCACATTGGTGTGAATGACTGAGAAATGCGGGGGCAACCTCTACGGGGTGCCCTCCCTGAAAAATGGGAAAGGACATGATACACCGTAACGGGTGTATTATTGGACGGAAAATGGTGCAAAAATAAAAGCCAGTGCAAAATGCAGCACACAAAATGCAGTGGAAACCACTGCAATGTAGAATGTAGAATTGCAGAAACATATGTCCCTTGTTGAGCGACAACCGTGTGGCCACAGCTGCCCGGATACTGGAAACGCGTCCAGATACCTCCAGAATGGTGAGTTATCCGCACTTATCCGATCCCTGTTTTATAAGCAGTTTTCTACTGTATTAGTTTTTAGCCCCGTTTCTGTCTGCATACACCGGCAGAGGGAGGGGGGCGATGCCGGATGCCCGCTGTGGCCCGGCAGGGCCCTCGCTGGCGTCCCCGAGGGTGTCGCCGTGGCTGTCGCGGTGGGCGTCGCCGTCCCCGAGCCCGTGGCCGTCGGAGTGCCGCTGGGCGTGGCCGTGTCTGTCGCCGTCCCAGTGCCCGTGCCTGTCGCTGACGGCGTGGCGCTGGGCGTCAGCGTGCCACTCACGGTGGGCGTGGGGCTGGCCGTGCTGGTCGCCGTGCTGGTGGCGCTGTCGGTGGCGGTTGGCCCGAGGGCCCGGCGCACTCATGTGGCAGTTGGGGCGGGGGATGGGGGGAGGGGCGTTCCCCACAGGAAGCGCAGACCAACGGGCAGCCCAAAGCCCCAGCCCCCTCCTCTTTTCTTCGTGAGCTCTGCTGCTGCACATTGGTGTGAATGACTGAGAAATGCGGGGGCAACCTCTACGGGGTGCCCTCCCTGAAAATGGGAAAGGACATGATACACCGCAACGGGTGCATTATTGGACGGAAAATGGTGCAAAAATAAAAGCCAGTGCAAAATGCAGCACACAAAATGCAGTGGAAACCACTGCAATGTAGAATGTAGAATTGCAGAAACATATGTCCCTTGTTGAGCGACAACCGTGTGGCCACAGCTGCCCGGATACTGAACACGTCTCAGATACCTCCAGAATGGTGAGTTATCCGCACTTATCCGATCCCTGTTTTATAGCAGTTTTCTACTGTATTAGTTTTTAGCCCCGTTTCTGTCTGCATACACCGGCAGAGGGAGGGGGGCGATGCCGGATGCCCGCTGTGGCCCGGCAGGGCCCTCGCTGGCGTCCCCGAGGGTGTCGCCGTGGCTGTCGCGGTGGGCGTCGCCGTCCCGAGCCCGTGGCCGTCGGAGTGCCGCTGGGCGTGGCCGTGTCTGTCGCCGTCCCAGTGCCCGTGCCTGTCGCTGACGGCGTGGCGCTGGGCGTCAGCGTGCCACTCACGGTGGGCGTGGGGCTGGCCGTGCTGGTCGCCGTGCTGGTGGCGCTGTCGGTGGCGGTTGGCCCGAGGGCCCGGCGCACTCATGTGGCAGTTGGGGCGGGGGATGGGGGAGGGGCGTTCCCCACAGGAAGCGCAGACCAACGGGCAGCCCAAAGCCCCAGCCCCCTCCTCTTTTCTTCGTGAGCTCTGCTGCTGCACATTGGTGTGAATGACTGAGAAATGCGGGGGCAACCTCTACGGGGTGCCCTCCCTGAAAAATGGGAAAGGACATGATACACCGTAACGGGTGCTTATTGGACGGAAAATGGTGCAAAAATAAAAGCCAGTGCAAAATGCAGCACACAAAATGCAGTGGAAACCACTGCAATGTAGAATGTAGAATTGCAGAAACATATGTCCCTTGTTGAGCGACAACCGTGTGGCCACAGCTGCCCGGATACTGGAACGCGTCCCAGATATATCCAGAATGGTGAGTTATCCACTTATCCGATCCCTGTTTTATAAGCAGTTTTCTACTGTATTAGTTTTTAGCCCCGTTTCTGTCTGCATACACCGGCAGAGGGAGGGGGGCGATGCCGGATGCCCGCTGTGGCCCGGCAGGGCCCTCGCTGGCGTCCCCGAGGGTGTCGCCGTGGCTGTCGCGGTGGGCGTCGCCGTCCCCGAGCCCGTGGCCGTCGGAGTGCCGCTGGGCGTGGCCGTGTCTGTCGCCGTCCCAGTGCCCGTGCCTGTCGCTGACGGCGTGGCGCTGGGCGTCAGCGTGCCACTCACGGTGGGCGTGGGGCTGGCCGTGCTGGTCGCCGTGCTGGTGGCGCTGTCGGTGGCGGTTGGCCCGAGGGCCCGGCGCACTCATGTGGCAGTTGGGGCGGGGGGATGGGGGGAGGGGCGTTCCCCACAGGAAGCGCAGACCAACGGGCAGCCCAAAGCCCCAGCCCCCTCCTCTTTTCTTCGTGAGCTCTGCTGCTGCACATTGGTGTGAATGACTGAGAAATGCGGGGGCAACCTCTACGGGGTGCCCTCCCTGAAAAATGGGAAAGGACATGATACACCGTAACGGGTGTATTATTGGACGGAAAATGGTGCAAAAATAAAAGCCAGTGCAAAATGCAGCACACAAAATGCAGTGGAAACCACTGCAATGTAGAATGTAGAATTGCAGAAACATATGTCCCTTGTTGAGCGACAACCGTGTGGCCACAGCTGCCCGGATACTGGAACGCGTCCCAGATACTCCAGAATGGTGAGTTATCCGCACTTATCCGATCCCGTTTTATAAGCAGTTTCCTACTGTATTAGTTTTAGCCCCGTTTCTGTCTGCATACACCGGCAGAGGAGGGGGGCGATGCCGGATGCCCGCTGTGGCCCGGCAGGGCCCTCGCTGGCGTCCCCGAGGGTGTCGCCGTGGCTGTCGCGGTGGCGTCGCCGTCCCCGAGCCCGTGGCCGTCGGAGTGCCGCTGGGCGTGGCCGTGTCTGTCGCCGTCCCAGTGCCCGTGCCTGTCGCTGACGGCGTGGCGCTGGGCGTCAGCGTGCCACTCACGGTGGGCGTGGGCTGGCCGTGCTGGTCGCCGTGCTGGTGGCGCTGTCGGTGGCGGTTGGCCCGAGGGCCCGGCGCACTCATGTGGCAGTTGGGGCGGGGGATGGGGGGAGGGGCGTTCCCCACAGGAAGCGCAGACCAACAGGCAGCCCAAAGCCCAGCCCCCTCCTCTTTTCTTCGTGAGCTCTGCTGCTGCACATTGGTGTGAATGACTGAGAAATGCGGGGGCAACCTCTACGGGGTGCCCTCCCTGAAAAATGGGAAAGGACATGATACACCGTAACGGGTGATTATTGGACGGAAAATGGTGCAAAAATAAAAGCCAGTGCAAAATGCAGCACACAAAATGCAGTGGAAACCACTGCAATGTAGAATGTAGAATTGCAGAAACATATGTCCCTTGTTGAGCGACAACCGTGTGGCCACAGCTGCCCGGATACTGGAACGCGTCCAGATATCTCCAGAATGGTGAGTTATCCGCACTTATCCGATCCCTGTTTTATAAGCAGTTTCTACTGTATTAGTTTTTAGCCCGTTTCTGTCTGCATACACCGGCAGAGGGAGGGGGCGATGCCGGATGCCCGCTGTGGCCCGGCAGGGCCCTCGCTGGCGTCCCGAGGGTGTCGCCGTGGCTGTCGCGGTGGGCGTCGCCGTCCCCGAGCCCGTGGCCGTCGGAGTGCCGCTGGGCGTGGCCGTGTCTGTCGCCGTCCCAGTGCCCGTGCCTGTCGCTGACGGCGTGGCGCTGGGCGTCAGCGTGCCACTCACGGTGGGCGTGGGGCTGGCCGTGCTGGTCGCCGTGCTGGTGGCGCTGTCGGTGGCGGTTGGCCCGAGGGCCCGGCGCACTCATGTGGCAGTTTGGGGCGGGGGGGTGGGGGAGGGGCGTTCCCCACAGGAAGCGCAGACCAACGGGCAGCCCAAAGCCCCAGCCCCTCCTCTTTTCTTCGTGAGCTCTGCTGCTGCACATTGGTGTGAATGACTGAGAAATGCGGGGGCAACTCTACGGGGTGCCCTCCCTGAAAATGGGAAAGGACATGATACACCGCAACGGGTGCATTATTGGACGGAAAATGGTGCAAAAATAAAAGCCAGTGCAAAATGCAGCACACAAAATGCAGTGGAAACCACTGCAATGTAGAATGTAGAATTGCAGAAACATATGTCCCTTGTTGAGCGACAACCGTGTGGCCACAGCTGCCCGGATACTGAAACGCGTCAGATACCTCCAGAATGGTGAGTTATCCGCACTTATCCGATCCCTGTTTTATAAGCAGTTTCTACTGTATTAGTTTTTAGCCCCGTTTCTGTCTGCATACACCGGCAGAGGGAGGGGGGCGATGCCGGATGCCCGCTGTGGCCCGGCAGGGCCCTCGCTGGCGTCCCCGAGGGTGTCGCCGTGGCTGTCGCGGTGGGCGTCGCCGTCCCCGAGCCCGTGGCCGTCGGAGTGCCGCTGGGCGTGGCCGTGTCTGTCGCCGTCCCAGTGCCCGTGCCTGTCGCTGACGGCGTGGCGCTGGGCGTCAGCGTGCCACTCACGGTGGGCGTGGGGCTGGCCGTGCTGGTCGCCGTGCTGGTGGCGCTGTCGGTGGCGGTTGGCCCGAGGGCCCGGCGCACTCATGTGGCAGTTGGGGCGGGGGGATGGGGGGAGGGGCGTTCCCCACAGGAAGCGCAGACCAAAGCAGCCCAAAGCCCCAGCCCCCTCCTCTTTTCTTCGTGAGCTCTGCTGCTGCACATTGGTGTGAATGACTGAGAAATGCGGGGGCAACCTCTACGGGTGCCCTCCCTGAAAATGGGAAGGACATGATACACCGTAAGCGTGCATTATTGGACGGAAAAATGGTGCAAAAATTAAAAGCCAGTGCAAAATGCAGCACACAATGCAGTGGAAACCACTGCAATGTAGAATTTAAGAATTGCAGAAACATATGTCCTTGTTGAGCGACAACCGTGTGGCACAGCTGCCCGGATACTGAAACACGTCAGATACTCCAGAATGGTGAGTTATCCGCACTTATCCGATCCCTGTTTTATAAGCAGTTTTCTACTGTATTAGTTTTTAGCCCCGTTTCTGTCTGCAACACCGGGCAGAGGGAGGGGGGCGATGCCGGATGCCCGCTGTGGCCCGGCAGGGCCCTCGCTGGCGTCCCGAGGGTGTCGCCGTGGCTGTCGCGGTGGGCGCGCCGTCCCCGAGCCCGTGGCCGTCGGAGTGCCGCTGGGCGTGGCCGTGTCTGTCGCCGTCCCAGTGCCCGTGCCTGTCGCTGACGCGTGGCGCTGGGCGTCAGCGTGCCACTCACGGTGGGCGTGGGGCTGGCCGTGCTGGTCGCCGTGCTGGTGGCGCTGTCGGTGGCGGTTGGCCCGAGGGCCCGGCGCACTCATGTGGCAGTTGGGGCGGGGGGATGGGGGGAGGGGCGTTCCCCACAGGAAGCGCAGACCAACAGGCAGCCCAAAGCCCCAGCCCCCTCCTCTTTTCTTCGTGAGCTCTGCTGCTGCACATTGGTGTGAATGACTGAGAAATGCGGGGGCAACGACTACGGGGTGCCCTCCCTGAAAATGGGAAATCATGATAGGGTGTATTGGACGGAAAATGGTGCAAAAAAAAGCCAGTGCAAAATGCAGCACACAAAATGCAGTGGAAACCACTGCAATGTAGAATGTAGAATTGCAGAAACATATGTCCCTTGTTGAGCGACAACCGTGTGGCCACAGCTGCCCGGATACTGGACCGTCTCCAGATATTCCAAATGGTGAGTTATCCGCTTATCCGATCCCTGTTTTATAACAGTTTTACTGTATTAGTTTAGCCCGTTTCTGTCTGCATACACCGGCAGAGGGAGGGCGATGCCGGATGCCCGCGTGGCCCGGCAGGGCCCTCGCTGGCGTCCCCGAGGGTGTCGCCGTGGCTGTCCGCGGTGGGCGTCGCCGTCCCCGAGCCCGTGGCCGTCGGAGTGCCGCTGGGCGTGGCCGTGTCTGTCGCCGTCCCAGTGCCCGTGCCTGTCGCTGACGGCGTGGCGCTGGGCGTCAGCGTGCCACTCACGTGGGCGTGGGCTGGCCGTGCTGGTCGCCGTGCTGGTGGCGCTGTCGGTGGCGGTTGGCCCGAGGGCCCGGCGCACTCATGTGCAGTTGGGGCGGGGGGGGGAGGGCGTTCCCACACGCCACAGGAAGCGCAGACCAACGGCAGCCCAAAGCCCCAGCCCCCTCCTCTTTTCTTCGTGAGCTCTGCTGCTGCACATTGGTGTGAATGACTGAGAAATGCGGGGGCAACCTCTACGGGGTGCCCTCCTGAAAATGGAAAGGACATGATACACCGTAACGGGTGAATTGGACGGAAAATTGCAAAAATAAAGCCAGTGCAAATGCAGCACACAAAATGCAGTGGAAACCACTGCAATGTAGAAGTAGAATTGCAGAAAACATATGTCCCTTGTTGAGCGACAACCGT
>CAAHFI011365701.1:0-10417 GCA_900893395.1 Euglena gracilis
GAAAACCCGAGGTTCGGCTTGCTGCGGTGGCGACGAGTCCTGCGCGGAGTCGGTACGTGGATATCGTACTACTGCTCGCTTCACGGAGTACGGGTATCGCAAGCCGACCCGCTTCTGGGTCAGCGACGCGACGGCGAAGGAGCTGGACGACGTCATCTGTGGTGGGAAGTGCGCAGCATGGTGGAAGGACCAGACGGCGTACGACGACATCGCTACATCTGGGAGCGCAGTGGCGGCGAGCGCAGGTGCACAAGGGAGGGGGCCTACCGCATCCCGGGGGGAGTGGTGCGGTACCTGTGCCTGGGGAGAAGGCACGGGAAGAAGTGGCGGCGGCGAGGAGGCGAAGAAGGTGCGGAAGGTGGTGGTCGGCCGTGGCAGCATCTCCCGAACCGGCCGTTCACGGTCGGCCGGATGGAGCACCGTGGGGGGTGCTACCAGCTGCTGATGGACGTGGAGGTGGAGGCAGGCGGGAATGAAGATCCAGGCGAAGGCCCTGAGCGATACGGGGGCGCAGACCTCCCTCGTGAAGAAGGAGCTGTTCCCGGAGTCGGTGTTCCACGCGGCAACAAGACCCTTGTGCTGCGCACGTGAGGGGGAGAAGCACTACCCGGAGGACAACGAGAAGCAGAGCTGAAGCTGTCCTTCGCGCCCAGACCGATGACGAGGAGCGGAGACCGAAGGGTACGACGGCTGCATCAGCACGGATCTGATCCTGGGGTATCCATGGCTGCGGAGAACGGCTGGATGTCCAGCCATGGCGCGACACCTTGCACTCCACGCGGACCCCAAGTGGATCCTGGGCGGCGTGGAGACGAAGTGAAGAAGGAGGAAGATAATGATGAAGACGAAGACGAGCTGGACGGCTACCTCTCCACGGTGAAGAAGATGCGGCAGCTGACCACGGACGAGCAGCAGTCCGAGAAGTGGCGATGATGCTGAAGGAGGCCGAAGAAGTGGCGAAGGCGGTGCGAGGGGTGGTGGAGACGGAAGATGGATGTCGACCATCCCTTGGCGCGGCAGCTGCGGGACGAGATCATCAACGAGTTCGAAGGCCGGGTGTTCCGTGAGCGGGTGTGGCCTGTGTCCCCCGGCGCGGGGCACCATGGGAAGGCAGTGCTGAGGCTGAAGCCGGGAGGGCAACTCCGGTGGTGTGCCGGATCATCAACCTCAAGGGCGAGCGGCTGGAGGCCCTGAGGGAGATGGAGCGGAGTGCCTGGCGGACGGCAAGCTGGAGGCGGGGCGGGGGCCGTGGAGGGCGGCCGCCTTCCCCATCCGCAAGAAGTCGGGCAAGTGGAGGCTGGTGTGCGACTACAGCTTGACCAACAAGATGCTGCAGATGGACTCCTACCCCCTACCGCTGACGGAGGACATCGTGAGCGAGCAGGCGAAGTGCGAGATCTTCTCGACGGTGGACCTGCGGGACGCCTTCCACCAGGTGGCCATGGCGGAGGAAAGCCGACCCATCACCAACATCCACCTGCCCGGCGGCCTCTGGCAGTGGACCGTGGTGCCCCAGGGCATCAACTCGGTCCGGCGCTGCTCCAGAGGGACATCGACGCGACTGCCGCAACGTCTCCGCCCACACCCACCCCTACTTCGACGACATCCTGGTGAGCACGAGCCGGCTGCCGGGGTGGAGCGACGAGGAGCTGATCCAGGCGCACGTGGCGGATCCGCGGGAGTCCCTGCGGGCGCTGGAGGCGGATCGGTGGGTGGCGGGAACGGATAAGAAGAAGGCGCAGCTGTTTCGCAAGAGGGCGGAGTTCGTGGGGCACGTGCTGGGGGAGGGCAAGCGCGTGCCCGCGAGCGGCAAGCTGGCGGGGTCAGCAGTTGGCAACCCCGGCCAATGTGACGAGTTTGCGCGCCTTTCTCGGCCTCTGCAATTATTATTTCGGGGTATGTACGTATGTATCGGAGCTGGCCGCCCCCTTGCAGGAGAAGCTGAAGCGCCACGGGATTTGTCCCGGGCGGGCAGCAAGCACCCCGTCGGGTGGTATGCTGCCGAGATGGAGGCGTTCGAGAAGCTGAAGGCAGCGCTGGTGCGGATCTGGAGCTGTGGCACGTGGACATGAACAATCCGTTCGTGTTGCGCGCAGACGCCTCCGACTATGCGGTGGGCGCCGTGCTGGAGCTACCGAAGGTGGAGGGCATCCTCTCGTGGAGGAGCTCCTGAAGCCCGGGGCGACGGTGGCGGTGGGCTTATGAGCAGGAAGCTGACGGAGGGGCAGCGGCTGCGGTGGGACACCCGCTACAAGGAGACATACGCGGTGGTGAGCGCGCTAACAAGTGGGGCGGCTACATCACCGGGCAGAAGGTCCTGGTCTTACGGACCACCGGTCCCTGGAGAGCTGGTATAAGGAGCACGTCTCGGGGATCGGGACCGCAAGGCCGGCAGGCGAGGTGGCACTCCAAGCTGAACAGCACATGGTGGAGGTGGTGTACATGCCGGGGAGAAGAACGAGGTGGGGACGTGCTGTCGCGGTGGGCGTACCCGGCCAGCCAGGAGTACCGAGACTCCTGCCGGCACGGGACGGCAGCGGACGCCGAGGAGATGGAGCAGCAGATCCGAGAGGAGAAGGCCGCGGAGCGCAGCTGCCCGAAGGCAGTACACCCGGTGGATAAGGTGTGCCCCCTCCCAACCGCAAATGCGGCATCCCATCGCGCCGCCAGCCGGGACACCAGCAGCCACGGTGGCATCGGCCGGGACACCGGCATCCGAGGCGGCGCCCGCCGGGATTCCGGCAGCCGGAAGTCCGGCAATCCGACCGCCGCCCCCACCCGAACCCACCGGCCGGCTGCGACTGCAGCACCGACCGTGCGAGCGCCCAGTGAGACAGCGCTGGCATCGTCCGGGCAGCCCGAGCGGCCGCAGCACCCAGCGTTGTCCGGGCAGCCAAGCAGCAGCAGCAGCCCGCCACACCACGCACCGTGCGGTTTCCCGTACGGCCAGAAGCGGCACCGGCAGCAGCACCCGCCGTGCAATTCCCGTCCGCCGAGCAAGCATCGTCCCCGCCCGCGGCTAGCGCACGCAGCATTACACCACAGTACACAGGAATCGCCGTGACCACCCGAAGCCAGGCGGCCGCCAAGCCGCCCGGTGCCGTCGTCCCGAAGAAGCCAGCCGAGGGAGTGGTTGCCGTCGGCCGGCCCACATAAGGTGGGGGGGAAACCCCAAGCCCTCCGCCGTGCCGCCTGTGGCAGTCGCCGTGCCGCCTGTGGCAGCCGCCGTGCCGCCAGTGCAGCCACCTCGGCCGCAGCCCCACAAGACGAGGACCAGGACCTGATGGCGATGGACTTGGAGTGAGGCGTATGAGAAGTGCCTAACGTTCAAAGAGCCGTGGCAGGCCATCAAGCGCGGCAGGCCATGGCGCACCGGCTACCGGAAGGAGGCAGGCAAGCTGTGAAGGATTCCGTCTGGTGCGTGCCGGATGCCCTGACCGAGCGGGCAATCCGAGAGCAGCACCGGGCGTCGGGGCACGTCGGTGGTGAGCGCCTCCCCGATGAGGCCAGTCGGAACTTCCAGTTTGCGGTGCCCTCCCGAGCACGCGAGCTGGCGGGCAAGATTCTGGCTGTGTGCGAGTTCTGCCAGGCGTCAGAGCACACCGACCAATCGTCCGGCTCCGCATCACTCCACACCAGTGCCGCCCATGTGATGTGCTCGGTGAGCGTGGATCTGTTCCAGATGCCGGAGTGGAGGTGAGGGCGGCAGGCTGGTGAATGTGTTCGCAGCATGCATCGATCGGCACTCCGGCTTGGCGATAGCGACGTGCACCACACCCGCGGGCTAACAGCGAGGCGGTGGCGAAGGCGATGTATGACCAGTGGGCGCGGTTCGGCGTGCCAAGCGTCATCACGTCGGACCGGGGCCCCCACCTCGTGGGGCCTGGTGGAGGCAATGTGTGCAAGAGTGTGGTGCTCCATGCCTTCTCGCAAGCATACCACCACGAAGGCAACGCCCGTGCGGAGGTCCTCGGTGCGCAGATCCAGAAGCGGCTGAGGAAGATGAAGGCGGCGGAGGGCGTGGCGTGGCCGGAGGCGCTGCCGCGGGCCCTGCGGACCCTGCACGACAGTGCTGGGCCCAGCGGCCTGAGCCCTTCGAGGTGCTCTTCGGACCGCGAGGGTGGTACGGCGGGGTGCCGTACCAGCCGCCCACGCGGGCCGAGACGCGGTGGCCTTCTTCGAGCGCATGCAGGACATCGATCATCGTGTCGCGAAGATCTTGAACGAGGAGCACGCCAAGACAGCTGAGACGGTCAACAAGCGGATGAAGGAGCTGCCGGAGCTGGAGATCAAAGACAAGGTCTGGCACCTCCGCCCGCACACCCGCACCGGAGAGAAGCTGGAGACGTACTGGATCTGGCCGTGCGTGGTGGCAGAGCGCACCAGTGAGCACACGTACGTGCTCCAGATGGAGGATGGCCGGAATCAGGTGGCCCACCGATCCCAAATCAAGAGCTACCGCCACGGTCCAGCCCTCATGGGGCCACCGCTCCGTCTCTTCCACTTCCGCCAATCCAGGCCGGAGGAAGGTTCCCGGCTGGACGAGTGGGAGGTGGAGGCGGTAGTCACCCACCGGCGCGATGCCAACGGCCACCTCGAGTTCCTCGTCAAGTGGCTGGGGTACGAGGAGAAGACGTGGGAGCCGCTGAGGCACTTCTTCCACCGGTACGCCTCCCGATCGTGTCGTACTTCGTCGAACACGACATCAAGGAGGACATCACGAAGTACCTCTCGAGGTTCCCGGAGGAAGACAACATCGCTATCTGCCACGCCGTGGAGATCGAGATGGAGAAGGAGGAGGAGTTTTGGGCTGTCCTGGGAGGAGCCACCAAAGGAGTGGATGTGGCAAGACACCGAGGACGGAGATGTATGTCGAGAAGGTGATGATTCTGGACACGATGATGAAGGTGATGGAGGGGACGAAGGAGATCGAGACCAAGAGGACGGAGGAGACGCTGGCCCGGCAGGTCCCCAACAAGCGGCCCACCCCGGGTACCCGGTCAGGGTCCACAGGCAGCCCGCGAGCGGCGAGCGCACCGCTTTCTGTGCGATCCGCGTCTGCGAGGGATGCGCTCTCCCGCGCTTCCCTTGCCCCAGCCCCACCGTCCACCACCCCATCACTCCCCATGTTCCTATGCGTACCCACCCCGCATTCCAGGCATACCTCAGAGACCCGGTCCCGAGTCTCCCCTGCCCGCACGGGTAGAGGTCGCCGCCCCGCGTGCCGACCCGCAGGGACGCCCCAGCTCGGGATCCCTCCCTCCACCAGGGGGCCCCGTTCCCGTGCACCCCCATGGGAAGAAATGACCCGTCCCTGCGGCGAGGGGGCACCACCACCGAGGCGTGCCCCTGCATGGCCACGGTGCGACCCGGCCCTGCCCTTCCCAACAAGGAGGCCACTCCTGCCCCCTGCCCACACCTATGGGGAAATGGAAAAGGCCTGGCGTCAACCTGGGATTTTCTCCATGGTGGTCATGTTCCAGTTCATCTTTCTGTTCTTCCCTTTGCCTTCGACGCTCAGGACAGGCAGCTGGCAGCGCGCGCGCCGGAGCTGACAAGATGATCATGCTGGCTGTCGTCGTGAGGAGACGCGGTGACGTCGCGGCAGCTGGCTCACCCTCTACTGACCTGATGGATACTGTGGAGGCTTCTCACCACCAACCCAACCACTTACACTGGTGTGCCACCCCTCCCTTCTCTTCCCCAACCGAAGCTGAGTCACGGTGAGCCCGGCCGAGGCCGAGCCAGGAGAAGGGAGACCGGAGAGAGCCCAGAGAGGAGAGAGAGAGGAGAGGAGAGGAGAGCGACGAAGCACGGGGGCGAAAGCCCCGGGAGAGCGAGCAAAGAAGAGAGGAAAGGAGAGGAAAGGAGAAAGAAAGGGGACCCAAGGGGGAAACCAACAGACCCCGGGGGCAAAGGGGGCCCAGAGGGGACCCAGGGAGACCCAAAGGACCTGGCCCGGGGGCTCCCAAGAGCGGCCCAGGGGGGGGCCGCCCAAGTCCACCCCTGGGCCGTGCGTGCCCCCCCCCAGGTGGTCTTTGGCGGCCCCCCTGGGCCGTTCTTCGGCGCCCCTCCCCTGGGGTCTTGGCGGCCCCCTGGCCGCTTTTCGCCCCCCCCCCTTTTGGTCTGGGCGGCCCCCCTGGGCCGCTTTTTCTGCCCCCCCCTGGGGTCTGGGCGGCCCTTGGGTTCCCACCCCCCGGTGTCTGGGCGGCCCCCTGGGCCTTTTTTTCGGACCCCCCCCTGTGGTCGTGGGCGGCCCCCCCTGGGCCGCTCTTGGGATCCCCCCCCCCGGGGTCTGGGCGGCCCCTGGCCGCTTTTTTTTTGCCGGCCCCTGGGCCGTGCCCCCCCCCCCCCCGATGGTCTTGGGCGGCCCCCCTGGGCCGTTTTTTTTTCGGCGCCCCCCCCCAGGGGTCGTGAGCGGCCCCCCTGGGCCGCTTTTCGCCCCCCCCCCCGGGGTTGTGGGTGGCCCCCCTGGGCCGCTCTTGGGTTCCCTCCCGGGTGTGGGCGCGGCCCCCTGGCCGCTCTTTTTTTTGCCGGCCCCCCTGGGCCGTGCGTGCCCCCCCCCGGGGCCGGCAAAAAAAAAAGCGGCCAGGGGGCCGTGCCCACACCGGGGGGGAACCCAAGAGCGGCCAAGGGGGGGCACCAACAACCCCAGGGGGAGGGGGGCGCCGAAAAGCAGCTCAGGGGGCCGCCCACGACCCTGGGGAGGGGGGAGGGGGCAGAAATCGGCCCAGGGGGGCCGCCCAAGACCACACGGGGGGGGGGGGGGCGCCGAAGCGTGCCCAGGGGGCCGCCCAGACCCAAGTGGGGGGGGGGACGAAGAACGGCCCAGGGGGGCCGCCCAAACCACCCGGACGCGGGGGAAACGCACGGCCCAGGGGGGCCGGCAAAAAAAAAGGCGGCCAGGGGGCCGCCCAGACCGACCCCGGGGGGGGGACCAAGAGCGGCCCAGGGGGGGGGGCGCCCCACGACCCCGGGGGGTGGGGGGGCACGAAGAGCGGCCCAGGGGGGCCACCCGGACCCCAGGTTGGGGGGGCCAAAAAGCAGCCAGGGGGGCCGCCCAGACCGGAGGGGGAGCCGAAGAACGGCCCAGGGGGCCGCCCAAGACCACCCCGGGGGGGCACGCACGGCCCAGGGGGGCCGGCAAAAAAAAAGCGGCCAGGGGGCCGCCCAGACCCGTGGAGGTGCCAAGAGCGGCCCAGGGGGCGCCGCCACACGACCCAGGGGGGGGGGGGCCCGAAGAAAAGCGGCCCAGCGGGGCCGCCCAGACCCCAAATGGGGGGGGGCAAAAAGCGGCCAGGGGGACCGCCAGCTCCACCACAAGTGGGGGGGGCAACCGAAACCAGACAAAACCAACCACCAAGGAGTGCCGAGGAGAGCCAAAGCCCGAGCCCAGCCAATTCCTTGATGCCAGCCGCAAGGCCGGACGACGTCAGCAGCGACGCCCACCGAACGCCTACGGAGCACGGCCAGGGATTGGCTGGCGTCCACCCCCACCCGGCGAGAGAGGCAGCGACCAGGCCCGGCAGCCGGAGGCACTATTACAGCCTGCTGTTGTATATAGGAAAAATTGCCGTAATTGGCTCCAATTGGTGTGATAAAGCTTGCAAAATATTTTGCATGTTGGAGAAAATCGCATCATTGCGGGATTGTGTTTCACTCATGGCTTCACTCACTTTTTGGAATGTTGTGGCAAGTGTGCCTGCAAATGTGTGTCCAAACCTTGACGCAAAGTTGCTAGGTCCACATTGGTGATTGAAAATTTGTTTGGCAATATTGACCAAACATCACGCACACACTCCAAAGGTAATTCAGCTTGTGTTCTACAACCTTTTGGTTGTTTTCATCAAAATCCAAAACCTTGTTAAGTGTCATGGTGCAATCCGCTACAGAAGTGTGGACATCTGAAATTTGCCGCGTTAGCGGGTGGTCCACTGGAAGATTTGCGACTATGAGCTGAATCACGGTAATGGGTTGAGGGGCAAGACTTTCCAACTCTTCCGCAGCACTACTCATAGACTCTGCAGGAGTTGTAGAAGCCGGAACTGTCAAACGCATCTCCGGGTGCCATGGCAATGCCGGAAAAGAACCCGTATCGGGTGGTGCGGGCAATTGTCCAATCGGACTTGTGGAGGAAGCATAGGGGGCGCTGAAAGAAACATGGTGTTTCTAACCCACCCTCAACAAAAGTTGCCGTGGCGTATCAGCCTCAGAGTCAAATGTGCCTATCGGCACCAGTGCAAGATCTCGCCGGGCGGAATGGGTGTAGCCGAGCGGCTTTCCAACAAAACGGGTTGTGCCTCTTGGCATGGGGTTGCTCTATAGAGCTTGGCGGGGGAAGATTACTCGACACAGACACCGAATGGTGTGACACGCGGGGAAGGAGGATTACCTTTGAATTGAGTCAATGCTTGTGGGCAATGCTTGTGAGCATTCACAACCCTATGGGGTTGTGAATGCTCATTTACAGCTAGACAATGATGCCGCAGGTTCAAGTCCACGAAGTGAACCAATCAATGCTGCATAATCAATGGGCGTTGTGCTCTGCATTTTTGAGGCAAAAAACGACAGACCAAGTGTAGATTGCGGGGTAAAATGCAGAAACAAGTGCAAACAGAGGGGATAGTATAAAAAGTAAGCAGAGACCGAACTCTGAGGTTTGAAGCAGCGTGTACTGCGAACCGTCAGAGGACGTGTCCGTGCGTACGGTTTTGGCGGAAACGGCTTGTAATGCCTGTGGTCGCCTATAGGCGGGGCACCACACGACCGTTTTGCGGTCAAAAGGATCGAGAAAACTAAACTGCTACCAAGTGTGCGTCCAACCTTTCCTCGCTTTCGCGCTTTGGTGCGCAAAAAGGTAAGTTGGAGTAACAGAAAAATTGAAAAGAATAGTATAAAAGTTGTTCGCCCTTTCCCAATTAAGAGGCAGAGCACAAGACAGGGGAGAAGCCCTATGGGCTACGACAAGGAAAAGTGCCAAGTGAACTGACTGTCCTTTCAGGACTTCAATGAGGAAAAATAAAACTTGGAAATCAAGTCTTGAATCAAAATGAAAAGAAGAAATAAATACCACCAGTGGAGAGGAGAACCAGAGTAAGTTTAGGTATTCCTAATTCAGGCCGTTGGCCATCTCGTACTCCCTCGATGAAAAACCGACAAGGGAAGAAGGGACACGAGGACGAAGCACAAAGACCTTGTGAGGCCATGCCTTTCTCGCCGGCGGTGTTGTTTGGATTGTTTGGTGCGTTGGGTTAGGAGTCCCTGCTTAGTGCCGCTCGCCGGAGTTGGCTGACGATGCTGCTCCGACTTGGCGACGTGGCTTCTTGCCCAGGGGGGGTCCCCCCCCCTCTGCCCCCCTGGCCCCCATTTTCTGACCGAGGGCTTTTGAAGACAAATTTTCTTTTATGGGTGGGGGGGTCGGCTCACAAGGTCTTTGTGCTTCGCCCTCGGTGTCCCTTCCTCCCTTGTCGGTTTTCCTCGAGGAGTACGAGACACCTCGGGCTCCGCACTTTGCCCTTGTGAGGCCAGATTGTGCACTGAAATTAGGGGGCCAGGGCATTTTCTAAGGCACCTTGGGCGCCCAGTCTTTGATAGTGGGCTGTAAAAGCCTCACCCCCTTCCACTGGCCAATTTCGCAAACTCTTTGGCAGAAAGGCCCAATTTTTTGAGTAAAACAACCCTGCCCTCTGGTGGAGTGGGCTCCCCACACCTGGGGGGTCACCCCATGCTTGGCCAAGAAATCTTTTGTGATTGAAGCCACAGTGTCTGCACTTATGGCCCTGAAGGGGGTTTTAATGAAATCAGAAGAGGCCCCCCAGGTCTGACGAATGAACGTGTAGGCAGCCACATAACACATCATTAAATGAAAGGGGCTGATTTGTGGACATTGGGGATGGACACCACCCTTTCCCATTTGTGAAACTTTTGGCCTTTACGTTTAATTTTTATGTAGGGTGCCCTACCCAACACACTGGTGGTTCGCTTGACTTGTGCCAAATCAGAGGAACGATATAAACAGAGAATTCGTGAGCAAAAAATCAGCTGGGTACGCAATGTACAAATATCAGTGCATAGGCGCCTTTGCCAGCCCCAGGAGGATTGGGAGGGGATCCCAAAATGCCCCATACTTCTCCAGGTTTTGGTTCCAAAGCCCCCTATTAGGGGGTTAACAGGGTGTGAATCTTAGCCCACCAAACCCAGGAATCAAAAGCATAGCACTATATGCATTACGGGCTTGGGCCTTTGAAAATTGGAATAATTGTATTAAAGCGTCAGCCACTTGGTCAGGGTGGCTTCAGGGGGGCCACCCCCATGTGTTCCAAAATTACCCACAAGAAGTGCAAAGGCACTCTGATAACGCTTTAAACTGGGTTTCTCCCCAGGAAATCTCAATGGTTTTAACCTGAATTTGTTTCCC
>CAAHFI011370189.1:0-16982 GCA_900893395.1 Euglena gracilis
CGAAAATGACCAAAAATTAACGTTTTTACCGGCGTCCGTCGCCGAAGTGCTATTTTGCGCCTCCCGGGCGGTAATTGCTGCGTTTTACGCACGCCCGCCGCACGCAAAATTGCGCCTGTCCGCCCGCCGCCCTTCGCAACGATCGGGAAAAGCCTCGCCGACCTCTAGCCGGGGCAGAGCGCTCGTTTTGGAGCGCCGGCGCAACCGATTCGCGCCGAAAATGACCAAAAATTAACGTTTTTACCGGCGTCCGTCGCCGAAGTGCTATTTTGCGCCTCCCGGGCGGTAATTGCTGCGTTTTACGCACGCCCGCCGCACGCAAAATTGCGCCTGTCCGCCCGCCGCCCTTCGCAACGATCAGGAAAAGCCTCGCCGACCTCTAGCCGGGGCAGAGCGCTCGTTTTTGGAGCGCCGGCGCAACCGATTCGCGCCGAAAATGACCAAAAATTAACGTTTTTACCGGCGTCCGTCGCCGAAGTGCTATTTTGCGCCTCCCGGGCGGAATTGCTGCGTTTTACGCACGCCCGCCGCACGCAAAATTGCGCCTGTCCGCCCGCCGCCCTTCGCAACGATCAGGAAAAGCCTCGCCGACCTCTAGCCGGGGCAGAGCGCTCGTTTTGGAGCGCCGGCGCAACCGATTCGCGCCGAAAATGACCAAAAATTAACGTTTTTACCGGCGTCCGTCGCCGAAGTGCTATTTTGCGCCTCCCGGGCGGTAATTGCTGCGTTTTACGCACGCCCGCCGCACGCAAAATTGCGCCTGTCCGCCCGCCGCCCTTCGCAACGATCAGGAAAAGCCTCGCCGACCTCTAGCCGGGGCAGAGCGCTCGTTTTTGGAGCGCCGGCGCAACCGATTCGCGCCGAAAATGACCAAAAATTAACGTTTTTACCGGCGTCCGTCGCCGAAGTGCTATTTTGCGCCTCCCGGGCGGAATTGCTGCGTTTTACGCACGCCCGCCGCACGCAAAATTGCGCCTGTCCGCCCGCCGCCCTTCGCAACGATCAGGAAAAGCCTCGCCGACCTCTAGCCGGGGCAGAGCGCTCGTTTTTGGAGCGCCGGCGCAACCGATTCGCGCCGAAAATGACCAAAAATTAACGTTTTTACCGGCGTCCGTCGCCGAAGTGCTATTTTGCGCCTCCCGGGCGGTAATTGCTGCGTTTTACGCACGCCCGCCGCACGCAAAATTGCGCCTGTCCGCCGCCGCCCTTCGCAACGATCAGGAAAAGCCTCGCCGACCTCTAGCCGGGGCAGAGCGCTCGTTTTTGGAGCGCCGGCGCAACCGATTCGCGCCGAAAATGACCAAAAATTAACGTTTTTTACCGGCGTCCGTCGCCGAAGTGCTATTTTGCGCCTCCCGGGCGGTAATTGCTGCGTTTTACGCACGCCCGCCGCACGCAAAATTGCGCCTGTCCGCCCGCCGCCTTCGCAACGATCAGGAAAAGCCTCGCCGACCTCTAGCCGGGGCAGAGCGCTCGTTTTTGGAGCGCCGGCGCAACCGATTCGCGCCGAAAATGACCAAAAATTAACGTTTTTACCGGCGTCCGTCGCCGAAGTGCTATTTTGCGCCTCCCGGGCGGTAATTGCTGCGTTTTACGCACGCCCCGCACGCAAAATTGCGCCTGTCCGCCCGCCGCCCTTCGCAACGATCAGGAAAAGCCTCGCCGACCTCTAGCCGGGGCAGAGCGCTCGTTTTTGGAGCGCCGGCGCAACCGATTCGCGCCGAAAATGACCAAAAATTAACGTTTTTACGGCGTCCGTCGCCGAAGTGCTATTTTGCGCCTCCCGGGCGGCATTGCTGTTTTACGCACGCCCGCCGCACGCAAAATTGCGCCTGTCCGCCCGCCGCCCTTCGCAACGATCAGGAAAAGCCTCGCCGACCTCTAGCCGGGGCAGAGCGCTCGTTTTTGGAGCGCCGGCGCAACCGATTCGCGCCGAAAATGACCAAAAATTAACGTTTTTACCGGCGTCCGTCGCCGAAGTGCTATTTTGCGCCTCCCGGGCGGTAATTGCTGCGTTTTACGCACGCCCGCCGCACGCAAAATTGCGCCTGTCCGCCCGCCGCCCTTCGCAACGATCAGGAAAAGCCTCGCCGACCTCTAGCCGGGGCAGAGCGCTCGTTTTTGGAGCGCCGGCGCAACCGATTCGCGCCGAAAATGACCAAAAATTAACGTTTTTACCGGCGTCCGTCGCCGAAGTGCTATTTTGCGCCTCCCGGGCGGTAATTGCTGCGTTTTACGCACGCCCGCCGCACGCAAAATTGCGCCTGTCCGCCCGCCGCCCTTCGCAACGATCAGGAAAAGCCTCGCCGACCTCTAGCCGGGGCAGAGCGCTCGTTTTGGAGCGCCGGCGCAACCGATTCGCGCCGAAAATGACCAAAAATTAACGTTTTTACCGGCGTCCGTCGCCGAAGTGCTATTTTGCGCCTCCCGGGCGGTAATTGCTGCGTTTTACGCACGCCCCGCACGCAAAATTGCGCCTGTCCGCCCGCCGCCCTTCGCAACGATCAGGAAAAGCCTCGCCGACCTCTAGCCGGGGCAGAGCGCTCGTTTTTGGAGCGCCGGCGCAACCGATTCGCGCCGAAAATGACCAAAAATTAACGTTTTTACCGGCGTCCGTCGCCGAAGTGCTATTTTGCGCCTCCCGGGCGGTAATTGCTGCGTTTTACGCACGCCCGCCGCACGCAAAATTGCGCCTGTCCGCCCGCCGCCCTTCGCAACGATCAGGAAAAGCCTCGCCGACCTCTAGCCGGGGCAGAGCGCTCGTTTTTGGAGCGCCGGCGCAACCGATTCGCGCCGAAAATGACCAAAAATTAACGTTTTTACCGGCGTCCGTCGCCGAAGTGCTATTTTGCGCCTCCCGGGCGGTAATTGCTGCGTTTTACGCACGCCCCGCACGCAAAATTGCGCCTGTCCGCCCGCCGCCCTTCGCAACGATCAGGAAAAGCCTCGCCGACCTCTAGCCGGGGCAGAGCGCTCGTTTTTGGAGCGCCGGCGCAACCGATTCGCGCCGAAAATGACCAAAAATTAACGTTTTTACGGCGTCCGTCGCCGAAGTGCTATTTTGCGCCTCCCGGGCGGTAATTGCTGCGTTTTACGCACGCCCGCCGCACGCAAAATTGCGCCTGTCCGCCCGCCGCCCTTCGCAACGATCAGGAAAAGCCTCGCCGACCTCTAGCCGGGGCAGAGCGCTCGTTTTTGGAGCGCCGGCGCAACCGATTCGCGCCGAAAATGACCAAAAATTAACGTTTTTACCGGCGTCCGTCGCCGAAGTGCTATTTTGCGCCTCCCGGGCGGTAATTGCTGCGTTTTACGCACGCCCGCCGCACGCAAAATTGCGCCTGTCCGCCCGCCGCCCTTCGCAACGATCAGGAAAAGCCTCGCCGACCTCTAGCCGGGGCAGAGCGCTCGTTTTTGGAGCGCCGGCGCAACCGATTCGCGCCGAAAATGACCAAAAATTAACGTTTTTACCGGCGTCCGTCGCCGAAGTGCTATTTTGCGCCTCCCGGGCGGTAATTGCTGCGTTTTACGCACGCCCGCCGCACGCAAAATTGCGCCTGTCCGCCCGCCGCCCTTCGCAACGATCAGGAAAAGCCTCGCCGACCTCTAGCCGGGGCAGAGCGCTCGTTTTTGGAGCGCCGGCGCAACCGATTCGCGCCGAAAATGACCAAAAATTAACGTTTTTACCGGCGTCCGTCGCCGAAGTGCTATTTTGCGCCTCCCGGGCGGTAATTGCTGCGTTTTACGCACGCCCGCCGCACGCAAAATTGCGCCTGTCCGCCCGCCGCCCTTCGCAACGATCAGGAAAAGCCTCGCCGACCTCTAGCCGGGGCAGAGCGCTCGTTTTTGGAGCGCCGGCGCAACCGATTCGCGCCGAAAATGACCAAAAATTAACGTTTTTACCGGCGTCCGTCGCCGAAGTGCTATTTTGCGCCTCCCGGGCGGTAATTGCTGCGTTTTACGCACGCCCGCCGCACGCAAAATTGCGCCTGTCCGCCCGCCGCCCTTCGCAACGATCAGGAAAAGCCTCGCCGACCTCTAGCCGGGGCAGAGCGCTCGTTTTTGGAGCGCCGGCGCAACCGATTCGCGCCGAAAATGACCAAAAATTAACGTTTTTACCGGCGTCCGTCGCCGAAGTGCTATTTTGCGCCTCCCGGGCGGTAATTGCTGCGTTTTACGCACGCCCGCCGCACGCAAAATTGCGCCTGTCCGCCCGCCGCCCTTCGCAACGATCAGGAAAAGCCTCGCCGACCTCTAGCCGGGGCAGAGCGCTCGTTTTTGGAGCGCCGGCGCAACCGATTCGCGCCGAAAATGACCAAAAATTAACGTTTTTACCGGCGTCCGTCGCCGAAGTGCTATTTTGCGCCTCCCGGGCGGTAATTGCTGTGTTTTACGCACGCCCGCCGCACGCAAAATTGCGCCTGTCCGCCCGCCGCCCTTCGCAACGATCAGGAAAAGCCTCGCCGACCTCTAGCCGGGGCAGAGCGCTCGTTTTTGGAGCGCCGGCGCAACCGATTCGCGCCGAAAATGACCAAAAATTAACGTTTTTACCGGCGTCCGTCGCCGAAGTGCTATTTTGCGCCTCCCGGGCGGTAATTGCTGCGTTTTACGCACGCCCGCCGCACGCAAAATTGCGCCTGTCCGCCCGCCGCCCTTCGCAACGATCAGGAAAAGCCTCGCCGACCTCTAGCCGGGGCAGAGCGCTCGTTTTTGGAGCGCCGGCGCAACCGATTCGCGCCGAAAATGACCAAAAATTAATTTACCGGCGTCCGTCGCCGAAGTGCTATTTTGCGCCTCCCGGGCGTAATTGCTGTGTTTTACGCACGCCCGCCGCACGCAAAATTGCGCCTGTCCGCCCGCCGCCCTTCGCAACGATCAGGAAAAGCCTCGCCGACCTCTAGCCGGGGCAGAGCGCTCGTTTTTGGAGCGCCGGCGCAACCGATTCGCGCCGAAAATGACCAAAAATTAACGTTTTTACCGGCGTCCGTCGCCGAAGTGCTATTTTGCGCCTCCCGGGCGGTAATTGCTGCGTTTTACGCACGCCCGCCGCACGCAAAATTGCGCCTGTCCGCCCGCCGCCCTTCGCAACGATCAGGAAAAGCCTCGCCGACCTCTAGCCGGGCAGAGCGCTCGTTTTTGGAGCGCCGGCGCAACCGATTCGCGCCGAAAATGACCAAAAATTAACGTTTTTACCGGCGTCCGTCGCCGAAGTGCTATTTTGCGCCTCCCGGGCGGTAATTGCTGCGTTTTACGCACGCCCGCCGCACGCAAAATTGCGCCTGTCCGCCCGCCGCCCTTCGCAACGATCAGGAAAAGCCTCGCCGACCTCTAGCCGGGGCAGAGCGCTCGTTTTTGGAGCGCCGGCGCAACCGATTCGCGCCGAAAATGACCAAAAATTAACGTTTTTACCGGCGTCCGTCGCCGAAGTGCTATTTTGCGCCTCCCGGGCGGTAATTGCTGTTTTACGCACGCCCGCCGCACGCAAAATTGCGCCTGTCCGCCCGCCGCCCTTCGCAACGATCAGGAAAAGCCTCGCCGACCTCTAGCCGGGGCAGAGCGCTCGTTTTTGGAGCGCCGGCGCAACCGATTCGCGCCGAAAATGACCAAAAATTAACGTTTTTACCGGCGTCCGTCGCCGAAGTGCTATTTTGCGCCTCCCGGGCGGTAATTGCTGCGTTTTACGCACGCCGGCACGCAAAATTGCGCCTGTCCGCCCGCCGCCCTTCGCAACGATCAAAAAGCCTCGCCGACCTCTAGCCGGGGCAGAGCGCTCGTTTTTGGAGCGCCGGCGCAACCGATTCGCGCCGAAAATGACCTTTTACCGGCGTCCGTCGCCGAAGTGCTATTTTGCGCCTCCCGGGCGGTAATTGCTGCGTTTTACGCACGCCCGCCGCACGCAAAATTGCGCCTGTCCGCCCGCCGCCCTTCGCAACGATCAGGAAAAGCCTCGCCGACCTCTAGCCGGGGCAGAGCGCTCGTTTTTGGAGCGCCGGCGCAACCGATTCGCGCCGAAAATGACCAAAAATTAACGTTTTTACCGGCGTCCGTCGCCGAAGTGCTATTTTGCGCCTCCCGGGCGGTAATTGCTGCGTTTTACGCACGCCCGCCGCACGCAAAATTGCGCCTGTCCGCCCGCCGCCCTTCGCAACGATCAGGAAAAGCCTCGCCGACCTCTAGCCGGGGCAGAGCGCTCGTTTTTGGAGCGCCGGCGCAACCGATTCGCGCCGAAAATGACCAATTACCGGCGTCCGTCGCCGAAGTGCTATTTTGCGCCTCCCGGGCGGTAATTGCTGCGTTTTACGCACGCCCCCGCACGCAAAATTGCGCCTGTCCGCCCGCCGCCCTTCGCAACGATCAGGAAAAGCCTCGCCGACCTCTAGCCGGGGCAGAGCGCTCGTTTTTGGAGCGCCGGCGCAACCGATTCGCGCCGAAAATGACCAAAAATTAACGTTTTTACCGGCGTCCGTCGCCGAAGTGCTATTTTGCGCCTCCCGGGCGGTGCTGCTGCGTTTTACGCACGCCCGCCGCACGCAAAATTGCGCCTGTCCGCCCGCCGCCCTTCGCAACGATCAGGAAAAGCCTCGCCGACCTCTAGCCGGGGCAGAGCGCTCGTTTTTGGAGCGCCGGCGCAACCGATTCGCGCCGAAAATGACCTAACGTTTTTACCGGCGTCCGTCGCCGAAGTGCTATTTTGCGCCTCCCGGGCGGTAATTGCTGCGTTTTACGCACGCCCGCCGCACGCAAAATTGCGCCTGTCCGCCCGCCGCCCTCTCGCAACGATCAGGAAAAGCCTCGCCGACCTCTAGCCGGGGCAGAGCGCTCGTTTTTGGAGCGCCGGCGCAACCGATTCGCGCCGAAAATGACCAAAAATTACCGGCGTCCGTCGCCGAAGTGCTATTTTGCGCCTCCCGGGCGGTAATTGCTGCGTTTTACGCACGCCCGCCGCACGCAAAATTGCGCCTGTCCGCCCGCCGCCCTTCGCAACGATCAGGAAAAGCCTCGCGACCTCTAGCCGGGGCAGAGCGCTCGTTTTGGAGCGCCGGCGCAACCGATTCGCGCCGAAAATGACCAAAAATTAACGTTTTTACCGGCGTCCGTCGCCGAAGTGCTATTTTGCGCCTCCCGGGCGGTAATTGCTGCGTTTTACGCACGCCCGCGCGCAAAATTGCGCCTGTCCGCCCGCCGCCCTTCGCAACGATCAGGAAAAGCCTCGCCGACCTCTAGCCGGGGCAGAGCGCTCGTTTTTGGAGCGCCGGCGCAACCGATTCGCGCCGAAAATGACCAAAAATTAACGTTTTTACCGGCGTCCGTCGCCGAAGTGCTATTTTGCGCCTCCCGGGCGGTAATTGCTGTTTTACGCGCCCGCCGCACGCAAAATTGCGCCTGTCCGCCCGCCGCCCTTCGCAACGATCAGGAAAAGCCTCGCCGACCTCTAGCCGGGGCAGAGCGCTCGTTTTTGGAGCGCCGGCGCAACCGATTCGCGCCGAAAATGACCAACGTTTTTACCGGCGTCCGTCGCCGAAGTGCTATTTTGCGCCTCCCGGGCGGTAATTGCTGCGTTTTACGCACGCCCGCCGCACGCAAAATTGCGCCTGTCCGCCCGCCGCCCTTCGCAACGATCAGGAAAAGCCTCGCCGACCTCTAGCCGGGGCAGAGCGCTCGTTTTGGAGCGCCGGCGCAACCGATTCGCGCCGAAAATGACCAAAAATTAACGTTTTTACGGCGTCCGTCGCCGAAGTGCTATTTTGCGCCTCCCGGGCGGTAATTGCTGCGTTTTACGCACGCCCGCCGCACGCAAAATTGCGCCTGTCCGCCCGCCGCCCTTCGCAACGATCAGGAAAAGCCTCGCCGACCTCTAGCCGGGGCAGAGCGCTCGTTTTTGGAGCGCCGGCGCAACCGATTCGCGCCGAAAATGACCACGTTTTTACCGGCGTCCGTCGCCGAAGTGCTATTTTGCGCCTCCCGGGCGGTAATTGCTGCGTTTTACGCACGCCCGCCGCACGCAAAATTGCGCCTGTCCGCCCGCCGCCCTTCGCAACGATCAGGAAAAGCCTCGCCGACCTCTAGCCGGGGCAGAGCGCTCGTTTTTGGAGCGCCGGCGCAACCGATTCGCGCCGAAAATGACCAAAAATTAACGTTTTTACCGGCGTCCGTCGCCGAAGTGCTATTTTGCGCCTCCCGGGCGGCATTGCTGCGTTTTACGCACGCCCGCCGCACGCAAAATTGCGCCTGTCCGCCCGCCGCCCTTCGCAACGATCAGGAAAAGCCTCGCCGACCTCTAGCCGGGGCAGAGCGCTCGTTTTTGGAGCGCCGGCGCAACCGATTCGCGCCGAAAATGACCAAAAATTAACGTTTTTACCGGCGTCCGTCGCCGAAGTGCTATTTTGCGCCTCCCGGGCGGTAATTGCTGCGTTTTACGCACGCCCGCCGCACGCAAAATTGCGCCTGTCCGCCCGCCGCCCTTCGCAACGATCAGGAAAAGCCTCGCCGACCTCTAGCCGGGGCAGAGCGCTCGTTTTTGGAGCGCCGGCGCAACCGATTCGCGCCGAAAATGACCATTACCGGCGTCCGTCGCCGAAGTGCTATTTTGCGCCTCCCGGGCGGTAATTGCTGCGTTTTACGCACGCCCGCCGCACGCAAAATTGCGCCTGTCCGCCCGCCGCCCTTCGCAACGATCAGGAAAAGCCTCGCCGACCTCTAGCCGGGGCAGAGCGCTCGTTTTTGGAGCGCCGGCGCAACCGATTCGCCGAAAATGACCAAAAATTAACGTTTTTACCGGCGTCCGTCGCCGAAGTGCTATTTTGCGCCTCCCGGGCGGTAATTGCTGCGTTTTACGCACGCCCGCCGCACGCAAAATTGCGCCTGTCCGCCCGCCGCCCTTCGCAACGATCAGGAAAAGCCTCGCCGACCTCTAGCCGGGGCAGAGCGCTCGTTTTTGGAGCGCCGGCGCAACCGATTCGCGCCGAAAATGACCAAAAATTAACGTTTTTACCGGCGTCCGTCGCCGAAGTGCTATTTTGCGCCTCCCGGGCGGTAATTGCTGCGTTTTACGCACGCCCGCCGCACGCAAAATTGCGCCTGTCCGCCCGCCGCCCTTCGCAACGATCAGGAAAAGCCTCGCCGACCTCTAGCCGGGGCAGAGCGCTCGTTTTTGGAGCGCCGGCGCAACCGATTCGCG
Source organism: Euglena gracilis (assembly GCA_900893395.1). NCBI lineage: Eukaryota > Euglenozoa > Euglenophyceae > Euglenales > Euglenaceae > Euglena > Euglena gracilis. The sequence goes on from CAAHFI011370189.1 coordinate 9,176, forward strand.
CCGAAAATGACCAAAAATTAACGTTTTTACCGGCGTCCGTCGCCGAAGTGCTATTTTGCGCCTCCCGGCGGTAATTGCTGTTTTACGCACGCCCGCCGCACGCAAAATTGCGCCTGTCCGCCCGCCGCCCTTCGCAACGATCAGGAAAAGCCTCGCCGACCTCTAGCCGGGGCAGAGCGCTCGTTTTTGGAGCGCCGGCGCAACCGATTCGCGCCGAAAATGACCTTTTACCGGCGTCCGTCGCCGAAGTGCTATTTTGCGCCTCCCGGGCGGTAATTGCTGCGTTTTACGCACGCCCGCCGCACGCAAATTGCGCCTGTCCGCCCGCCGCCCTTCGCAACGATCAGGAAAAGCCTCGCCGACCTCTAGCCGGGGCAGAGCGCTCGTTTTTGGAGCGCCGGCGCAACCGATTCGCGCCGAAAATGACCAAAAATTAACGTTTTTACCGGCGTCCGTCGCCGAAGTGCTATTTTGCGCCTCCCGGGCGGTAATTGCTGCGTTTTACGCACGCCCGCCGCACGCAAATTGCGCCTGTCCGCCCGCCGCCCTTCGCAACGATCAGGAAAAGCCTCGCCGACCTCTAGCCGGGGCAGAGCGCTCGTTTTTGGAGCGCCGGCGCAACCGATTCGCGCCGAAAATGACCAAAAATTAACGTTTTTACCGGCGTTCGTGTGTACCAGGCACGTCCCAGCTCTGTAGGATATCTGCAGAGTGGGTTCTGTGACGGTCGCACCACTGTGGAAACCCACAGCTGGTAAGATCGTGGCAGACCCTTCTGGGATCTGCCCCTGGACACGTCAGCACTTTTCTCTCCTTCCCCCACAGGTGGTATTCTTTACTCTCACAATCTCCAAGTTTCACCATTGGTTTTGTCAGAGGGAAAACCCTCAGAACAATCAACTTTGATCTCAGAAGAAACTTCTGAATCTTTGCTTTGTGCTTTGCTTCTTGGGGAATTGGGAAGAAAAGGGGAAAACCACTTTTCGTTACTCCAAAGACTTTTCCCTACCATAAGTAGGCTGCGCACCAAGGCGAAAGCGAAAGGCTTTTACAGAAAGTTCCAAAAAGGGAAAGGGAAAGCTTGGACGTTACACTTGGTAGCAGATTTAGGCAACGATCCTACACAGACGTTCCACACAGAGAAACTCTGTGGTTGACTGGTGGTGAGGATCGTACTGAGCCGTGAAACACGGTGAAAGTACTGTTCCTGGCCCCTAGCCAACCTTTAAGCAAGGATACAGGTCTCAGAAGGCTCTGTTCGGTAATCGCCGATACAACCTTTCTGGTCCCTGTTTCTCTGCTTATTTGTGTGAATTTTTGGGTTTTTGCCTTTTTACCCATCTCAAAAGATGCAGAGCACAAGCCCCAACCCCAAATTTGATTATGACTTGTTGATGAGTTCATTGAGCAATTGTGATGAAGATTGCGGGGATTGGAACGGTTTGAATGAAACAAGTTCCAATTCCCGACCCCCAAGCAAGAAGAAGGCAATTTGACTCATTTGTCATTGTCAAAAGGCGAAACGCCTTTATTGTTGCATGGGGTAATGAACCCTCTTCATCATCATTGTCATTGATTGTGCGGGATGTAGGTGGCAAAATGCCTTCCTCCATCCCGATTCACCCATCATTGATGCGGCGAGGGGATGAACCCCTTGCACCCCACACTTGGTTACTCATGTTACCCATGAACAAAGTGAGGGGTATTTGCCCTTTGCTCTGTTCACACCCAAAAGATCCCCGGTGGAAGCACCGGTGGGCCTTTGGAGTGCAACTCGGTGGAAACACCGTGTTTTTTCCAACCCCCCCCTCAATTACCACCCCCCACACCATTTCACGCTTGCCGGGATTACCCGCGGAAGCTGCGGTTTTCCCTGCATTGCCATGGAACCCAGATATGCGTCTGGTGGTGCCGGAAATCTCTGGTGCCGTTTCTATTGTGGAGGACTATGAGGAAGATTTGAGGATAACCTCACCCCCGGTGATGTTTACCGAATTCTCGGTCAACTCCCAGCGGATCACCCGCTTAGCAAGCAAATTTTGCATGTCCACCAATGCGTTGCGGAATGCGCAACCATGCTCAACAAAGTTTTGCAGTTTGATGAGGACAATCAAAGGGTTGTCAACACCAAACTGGAATGTTGCTGGAATTATTTGCAGGAAATCGGCAAATATTGCCAACACAATTTTGAAAATGCGGGGAAAGACCTTCAGCATTTTCGAGAAAGTGTTGACAGTATTTTGCGCATCCAACTTCCACAAAATTTCCAACAAATCAGCGAAATGCTGCATGAAGCGGAAACGCGGAATTCCAAGTTTCTGCATGTGCAGGATGGTATGAGCCATCTTTTTGCCAAGTGGAATCTGTTCAACCATGCTACTGCAATTGCAGCAGCAGTTACAAGCGCAAAATGCCACCCCCAAAATGCCGGAAATCGGTAACTTTGTCGCGGTTGAGCATTTTGCCGCACTTACCACTTCTTTCCAAGAAGCCAACAACGGATTTTGCATCTTGGCTCGGAAATCGAGCACTTGAAGCAATTTCAGGCGAAAGTGCAAGAAAATTTTGTTCCCCGTACGCAAATCCAGCTTTTGGAGGAACGAATTTCACACTTGGAGCAAAAATCCTGCCATTGTGCCGCAAATCAGGATGGATTAACCACCTTGAACGCGAAAATCGCGGATTGCGCACAACGGTTGGATTTTACGCAACAACAAATGCAAACGGACATTGGCGGTATTAATGCCACCGTTGTCGGTTTGCAGGAGCATGTTTCTGCACTTTCCAAGCGAATTCCCGACATTAGTGGTATTCAAGCCGCTATTGGGGAATTACAAACCCGTTGCACCTTGTTGTCCACCACAGTGACGGAAATCCGCTCACTACCCCCCATTTCGCGTGCTCGGATATCCGAGTCACCGGAATTTCGCTCATTTTATGACAAAGTGCTTGGTGACAACAAGGAAACCTTGCAAGCATTTTGTACAAGTTTGCTCCAATTGAGGAAAGCGTGAATCGGAATGCCCGATCCATGCAAGATGAGGTTTTCGGTTGGATGGACGAATTTCTGCGTTGTTGGAAAAGCCAACCGCGGAAAATTCGCGCACCACCGTGGAAACCCCCACCAAGTCACTCCACCAATTGCAAACCGTCTCAAATGCGGTAAAAGCGCTTGCGGGTCAACTCCGGAATGTGGAGGAGTCCCAAGGAAATCTTGCCCAAGAATTAACTTGGTTTCTGAAAAGATGCCACACTTGGAAGATTTTTCCCGTTACCGCAAACGCGTTAGGCATTTGGGACTGAGGTTGACCGTATTTGCGGCCAACTCCAGTTGGTGGAACATTTGGAAGAAACGGTGCATGACTTGTCCGCGAGTTTGGATAAAATGTCCACTCCGGTACCGGTTGTGCCACCATCCACCGCGGTAAGCGCTGCGGTTGGTATTCCAAATGTCCCGGAATCGCGTTCTCAAATTACCATTTCCGGAGTAGGAATCCCTACATCCACCGCGAATTTGGTACAACCACCCGCGAAAACGCGAATTGTACCACCTTTGCATTTGCCAACACCACAAACTCACTCTTCGCACGACATTTCCGATGAGGAAATTGACCCCCCACTCGAAAATTCGAGTCTCCACCAAGAAATTCAACATTCCAACCTTGTACGAGGAATGAGCCAACACCCCACACCTGGTATTGGTCATGTGTCGCAATCGCGATCATACCAACAACCGACGGGTTCTGGAATGCCAGACCACCCATCGGGTTTTCGGCGGGAAACCCGCCCACTGAGAGATTTCACCACATTTTTTCGCAATTCCCGCAGGAAAATCCTGCCAACCTTACACTTGGTGCGGGAAATCCTGCACGGGTTACACATGGAGCGGAAAATCCGCGAAACGCGTTTGGTGTTAAAATTACCCTGACCCAAACCCCTGGAATACCACCGAGGGTCAGCGGGTTACTCAGAGAGACTTCAAGGGCACCATCGCAATCGCGAACAAGGTGAAGCCCAATGGACGGGGATCCAACCACATGGAGACAATTTTTTCGGATGGAGTACTATTGGGCACTAAAGGGACCCACCCAAGACCCGAATCCCGAGGTAGTCAAGATGGAATTCATCGATTGCCTACCGGGAGGAGCGAGAACGCGCACGCAATTTGGTGATACGTAATGGCGTATCATTCGATGACCTGGTTGAGCAATACGCTTCAACCAATTCAAGTTGGTCACCAGGATTACCCTGGAGAAGAAGTGGCGACAATTCGCGCCATCGGATCGCAAATGGAAATCCATTGACCTTTGGTATGCCAAATGGTTAGCACTTGCTTCCGAAGTTGATGAACTTAGCGAGAAGCAAATGCGCGAACAATTCGATGCGGTTTTGTTGCATTTCACACCATCCCTCGTGAAGGATATCCATCGCGAGGAGTTGGCAGGGCATGAGATGACTCTTGCCCAACGTTGGAATTATGTGTCAAAGCAACTCAAGCTCACACAAGTTTTGGGACAAATACAGTCCGCTTTCCAAACGCATCCCACCGCGGGAATCCCTGCGGGTGCGGTTAATGCATTGCAAAAATCACCCATGTCACCAAGATCACCCACCACGGGACCGAAAACGCGGAATCAGCGTTCTTCGGACCAAGGGCACGGATAAACTGTGCTTTTTGTGCAACAAATCTGGTCACATGTCTCGGGAATGCCCGAATCCCGATGCGCGAAAGCGTATTGGAAGCCCAAGGGGCTCGACCTCCTCACGGGGATCGGGTTCCTCGGCGTTTTCACGTCAATCGGGAGTTTCACGTCTTCGGAGAACCGCTTTAGCGGTAGTAGGCCCAAGTCACCATCGCGTGATGGTCGGGAAACCCGTCCTTCTCGCGGTCGGTCACCTGGCCCCCCTGCCCGAAAACGGGATTTCAATCGCGATTCTTCACGATCTCGTTCGCGAAGTGGATCATCCTCTTCACGCGAGTCAACGGGGAAGTCCCGATACACCGGTCATGGTCGACGGGAAACCGTTCCCACGACGGTTTGACGGTCGAACGGAATACCGTTCCCCCGTTATGCGGAATCCCGCCACAAATCCCGTTGTTTCACTTTGCGGTTCCAAAGATCACCACGCATCCAAATGTCCCAGATCTCGTTCCCCCCGGCCCGGCTACGGAAATCGCGGTAAGCGCCGCGATGACCGTGGTTACTCCTCCAACGGCAAAAGGTCGGTTTCAAGATATCTTGTTTGGAGGAGGACACCCCGGCTTCGGGCAGGGAGGGGGATGAGACCTCGGACGGGGAATTTAATGAGGCCCGAATGGCGGTGCGCTCATTGAATTCCATCTATTCCACCAAAAAGTCCGTTGCCGGCTATGCGGCCGGTTCGGACTTGGAGTAGGGGAGCCCGAGGTCCGAGGGCACGGACCTCTGGGCTGATGAACAGATGGAGGTAAGACCTGATCAACCTTACCCCCCTGCCCATCCGCCTTCACGGTCAGTACCCGGAATTATTTCGGGTCCCCTACCCCCCACTCCACATTTCCGCTCGGAATGCTGAGCAAAGTAGGAAAGGGTTCATGGGAGAGCTGGCATGCAAACGTATTTCCGCCAGACCTTCACTTTGCGTACCACCAATGGAATTACTCGTCCAAGCGGAAATCCGCATCAAAATTTCTCCACCAAAAAAAATTCTCATTGACACTGGTTGTCGCATTGCACTGCTCTTTCGGTTGGGTTGATACCGACCCCGCTCTTGGTAAGCGCCAAGAAACCGATCAAAATTACAACCGCGGATAACACCCCCATGTGTGGTGGTGATTTGGGATGTGTGCTCGAGATACTCTTGCCCATCATTCCGAAGCATCACTCACAACCCCCACAATTACAACATTTCACCAATATTTGGGGTTACGAGTCCGGAATTCACGGGTCTGACGTAATTTTGGGATACCCATTTTTACGCCAGTACCGATTGGTTGTGGATTGCCACTCCCACGGTTTGCGCACAGCACCCACCACTTCATTGACACCCAAACCACCATCACCGTTTCATCCACTATGATGACCACCGCTTTTCCACACCGTTACCCACAATGGCAACACCGTTACCCACCACACCAACAACCGTTTTCCCCACCCGGGGTACGGAGAAAGCCTCCCCCCTGCCCAATGACACACCAACATGCGTTCCACATGAGGCAGGGCAAGCGAGTAGCGGTACCCCCGCCGTTCACTGGGTTACAAGACGAAAGCCCAAAGGCCTGAAGTATACGGTGTCGAGTAGTCGCCCAGCTACACCACCACTCCGTTTCCACCAGTTGTGCCGAATCCAGGCACACCTGTACAAGACTCACCGGCTAATGCCATCGACACCCACTTTCACGCACACCCGTCACACCATCACACTTCCTTCCAATGTGTGCACTGCAGAGAATTTCCACCCAATCGGATTCGATTGTGGATGTTTAGTTCAAAATCCGACACTAATCGCAATTCCGAAAACGGAATCCACACCATGATACACTTGGTTGTAGCCCGCAATGCGCGGAGATACACCGAGTACTCCAACAACGCGGATTAGCCTCGTTGTTCGGAACCGCGAAAAGCGCGATTCCTAATTACAATCGCGATCACCCTTGTACGGATTTGATGCGGAATGGGGAAAACCCCAACCTGTCCAAACTCCCTTGGGATTAACCCTTGTGGTAGTGGAAGACAACAGCCGCATGTTTGTGGATCCATTCATTGTGTTTCTACCCTTCAACCCGAAAATCGGGTGCATGAATACGCGAAACGCGTATGGAATGCTTTCAATTTTGGTCAATATCGCATTTTGGAACGATGGTTTTCCAAAATCGCGACATTGGCTTCTTTTGATTTGGCATTGGAAATCGATGCCTTTCATCCAATGCACATGCCGTTTGCCACGTCATTGGTCACAACACTCCAACGCATTTGATAAATTTTGGGGTGATACGGTGTTATGGATGCACCCTCCCCCAAAACTTATCGAATGTTGCGGTTGAGAAAATTCTGCGGGATGAAGCCCGTGGAGTTATTCTCATACCCATCATTCCGGAAGCGGAATGGTTCACCCAACTATCGTATGTGTTTTCATTGGTGGGATTTACCCACTAATGTACCGATTTTTGAGGATTTTTGTGGTAAAATATTACCACCCTTGCAGAAATCATTTTTCGCGTATGTTTCTTCGATGCATTCGGAATGTCCGAATTTGCGGTGCCGAGGAAGCTCGGTAGCCCAGGGATACCCTGGCGGTTTCCGCAGTCATCGAGAGTGCAGGTCAGCATCCTAAGTCAGCCGAATTCTGTTCGCGGATTACCCGCGAATTTCCACGGTGTGCTGGAAAATCCAGTATACGCGTGCGACATCGACCCCGCGATACGCGGTCCGTTCGGTGTTTGTAAGATCGAGCTTAAGGATGGAGCAAGCCAATGCAGGAAAATTTTTTCGTTGTTCGGGAGAACGCGAACAAGCTCTCAATGAAATGATTGAGAAGCTTATTCAGCGCAAGTGGATGTACCCTCGAAAAGCGAGTGGACATCCCAGGCATTTGTTGTTCCTAAACCCCCAGACCCCTCAGGTCAGAAGAAATGGAGGCTGGTGCTGGATTACCGGTACCTGAACTCCCAAACAAGGGATGATCCCTTCCCGCTCCCCTGATCGAGGATTTGATCACCAAAACAATCGGAAAACCGGTTGTGGTCAATTTTCGATCTGGGGACGGTTTTCACAAATGCACTTACCCTGACTCCCAACCATACACGGCATTCGTGACATCCAAGGGT
>CAAHFI011370257.1:0-11297 GCA_900893395.1 Euglena gracilis
ACTCAACCACCCAGCACCTGATCCCCTGGTTTTTGATTTCAATACCAGAGGGGGGGCATACAAAATGCAGATTAATAAGCGACTCTGTTTATACAGATCATCTGATTTGACACAGGTTTGAAATTTGTCTTACGCCCTTCAAACGCCCAGGGCATTCTCCAAACCACCTTTGCACCAAGTCTTTGATAATGGGCTATAAAAGCCTCCAACCCCTTCCACTGACCAATTTCACACATTTCTTGGGCAGAAAGGACCAATTTTTTTTAAGCAAACCAACTCCTGCCCCTCTGGTGGAGTAGGGTCCCCAAACCTGTGGGGGAGTACCCTCTGTTTGGTGAAAATTCTTGGTGATAGAAGCAGTGGTACCTGCTTTAATGGATTTATGGGGGTGTTTTAACGTAATTAAAAGGAACCCCTGTTTTTACAAAGACACGTGTTGCTCCCACATAAGACATCATCAATGAAAGGGGATAATTTTTTTTGGGATTTGGAAACTGGACAAATCTCTCTGTAAATTTTTGACCTTTACGTTTAATTTTGATGTAGGGTGCCCCCTCCAACACACTGGCCGTTCATTGGACCTGTCTCAAATCAGATGATCTGTATAAATAGAGTGTACGTGAACAGAAAAAGAGTTGTGTACGCAGGGTACACATATCAGAGGGCACGGCGGACTGTGCCAGGCCCAGGAGGATTGGGAGGGGATCCCAGAATGCACTATATTTCTCCAAATTCTAGTTACAAGGCCTTTATAAGGTGCTATCATGGCATGGAACCTCAGACCTCCAAAGCCAGGGATCAAAAGCATAGCACTGTATAAATTTCGTGCTTGGGCCTTTGAAAATTGAAACAGTTGAATTAAAGCGTCAACGACTTGGTCAGTGGTGGCTCCAGGGGGGTGGTACCTCCATTTTGTCCAAAATCACCAAAAAATGGGTAAAAGCGTTTTGAAAACACTTTAAACTGGGGTTTCTGCCCAGGAAATCGTTAATTGTTTTATTTTGTGTCCGTTTCCCTTCCAGAATTTTCCTGAGCAAATCATGCAATGCAGGGGCCACCTGGGGGATGGCATTTTTCCCCCCTGCAATTGGTGAACATACCCCTGTAAGGGGTTTTCAGACAGGGGGTTCCTGGTACTTTCATTATTATTAACTGGGCCACCATGTGGCTGAATCCCAGTAGGTGTGAACATCAAAACTTTGGCCTGTTGAAAACTTTTTAGTTTGGTGAGAAATTTTTGAATTGCAGACCAGGGGGGGTTTGCATAAAGATCCCCCGTGTTGTCCAGTGGACATTGCAATGCACCCACTTTTTGTTGCCTGGTGAGGCAAAAAGCTCTTTTTCATTCAGGGTTATGTAATGTCTTAACTGCTGCCTCAGCCATTGAAAGAGTTTTGGGTCCAGTGAATAATCCCCCTTGTCCATTCCCTACCTGCTTATGGGGTCTGCTAGGCATTCCTTTGAAGGACCCACTTTACTTGCAGGTTTATATTGTGTTCCATGCACCATTTGAAAAAATTCTAAGCATGGAATTGAAGATGTCTTTTCAGCCCCCCTCCCCTTGTTCAGTAATAGTAAATTACGTGATTGTCTACTGACAGGGACACGGTTTCTCCTGGTTGGCTGAGGCTTTGTACTTTGCTTATTGCTGCACTTAATTCTTTGAAATTTATGTACAAAATTGAGTTTTCCAGAATTCTTGCACAATTTTGCTTGTTCGAACGTCAACCCCCCCCCCCAGCATGGGTACTGCTGTCTGTGTGCAACTCCCTGGTTGCAATTTGGGCGAAGAGTCTGCCCCCCAAGAGTCCAGTAAAAAAAAAATCCTCTTAATTGGTCCTTCATTCTTTGGCATATGTGGTGTTTTGAGTCCCAAGGGGCTGTGTAATTTTCCACCAAAAAAATTGCCAGGGCATCCGTAAAGGCACTTAGAAAGGGCAGGGCCCTTAGGTTGCTTCTGATTTGGCCACAAAATAGCAGCCAACTGCCTTTTTGACATGTAATCTTTTTTCACCATTTTTTTGCAGCTCCTTTTTTACTGTTTTTTTTTCTTGGGGGTCACCTGTGGTTTTCCCTCTTTGAAGTTAAGTTGAAACCCAAGGCGACTTACGATTTGGGTGGGCTACAGGGAGGACGTTTTTCACATTGATTTGCAATCCTGAATTGATTAAATCCCTGACCACTGTGTTTAGGTGATTTTGTAAGATGTTTTGTGTTGGGGCTACCAGTAAAATGTCTTCCAGGTAAATAAATACCTGGATTCCCCTTTCCTCCACAGCTTTTCGAATGTCTTCATTACTGACACAAAAATTTGGGGCACCACATTTAGGCCAAAACAGCCTGCCTGGAATTCCAGGTATGCCCCCCCACCTGATGTCTTAGAAATGCCTTAGGGCCTGGCTCACTGGGATGTGGAAGTAAGCATCCTTCAGGTCGATTTTTGCTGCCCAGTGGCCTTTTTCCAACACAGGAAAAATGTGCTGGATGTGATCCAGCTGGAAAGCTTTCACTTGGAGCCGTTGATTTAATTCCCTGCAATCGCTTATTAATCTGCATTTTGTCTCCCCCCCCTCTGGAATTGAAATCAAATACCAGGGGATTAGGTGCTTGGTGATTGAGTCCCTCACCCTCTTTACGGACCCAGATGTTTCGTAACCTTGCAGCGTTTCTTCTGCTTGCAGTAGGTTCAAATTTGCTCTGGTTTTTGGTTGGGTGGACAATTTTGGTGGGCTTACCCAGGGGGGTTGAATGCCATCCCTGATGAGTTGACATGTTGTTGGGCTACATGTTTTGTCCGCAACTTTAGGCTTTTTCTGTAACCTTTGATGGAGAACGGCGTCTCCATGAAATGTATTTCCTGGATGAGATAATTTTTGGGGGGCTGGGCTGGGGGTTTTGGACGTTGCACCCCTAAGTCCCCTAGGTTGAAATACCACTAGGGGGGCTCTGTGGGTCGCCTCCTTGATTGAATGATTGGGAGTTTAGAAATAATTGTTTGAGGGGTTCCTGACCCTCCCTACTAAATGGCCACTGTGGGTTCCTTTTCCTCCTGGGGACGTGTCATTGAAAGGGCCACTTGGGGTCCCTTTTCCCACAGTGTGAAGGAGTGGCACTGGGTGCACCGGTAGGCCGCTTCGCATGCCATGGCCTGGTTGCAGGCTCGACACAAACTGCCGTCGTGAAGTAGAGGGAGGATGCTCAGGGCGTGGTAAATGCGGTTTGTGCTGTGCGCTTCTAGTCCACCCCTCTACAACGTCATTCGTCGGTTTCGGTGAGGGGGGACGTCGGGCTGTTCACAGCACAAGCCACTGATTGCCTGAGTTCAGCAGCTCCCCCCTTGAGCACCTCCACAATTCACACGACTGTGCAACATCAGGAAGTCCTGGTGGATGGTCTGCTGCGTTTTTCAGCTCCCCCGCCCCTGGATCAAATTTTTGGGGAAACCTTGGCTAATCAAGTCGGTAGCCGTTGCCAGCCGTAAAGAATGGCGTTTTAAAACGTTTGTTTCCACCCCCCTCTTTTCTGTCAGGAGGGACACCTTCTTTGCAATCCTTCCTGAACCCAAACAAAGTCCTGGGTTTTTTCGTGGCAAAATAAAAATAAATTGGGGAAATACTTGTGCCTAAAAAGGTATTTGACCAGATTTTCCCAGCCACGGTTCGGGACGTTAAAGGTGTCCAAAAACTTTTTTTGGACGTGCAACAACAACAACAACAAACAAAATACTGATCGTTGAAAACGAACAGTCCCCACACTGGTGATGCACAATCACACCTCCTTATAATTGTTGTCAAGCAAACTTGAATCAACAATGAAACATCAGGCACACATGGAGAAGCATCAGCATGGGGAAAAGCCAAATCCAGAAGAGGTTGTATCTAGAGGTTGGTGTATTTTTAATTCTCGACACCACGTTAGAAATGGTCACATCAAATTGTTGAAGTGAGCCAATCTTCTCCCCACTTTTAGGTTGCTGTAAGCCACCTGATTGTCGATGGTGATGTAAACTGTTTCCCAATGTTTTTGTCAAACTTTGAGTGGCTGAAATTGCAGCCATTAATTCCCTTATGTTTATGTGGAGGCCCTGCTATGACCCCGAAAACTATTTTAGTTTTGCACCTGAGGTGAGGTCCAAGGCCCCTCATCCTTGAGTTGAAGAGTCGGAGTAAATATTTCTTGCTATACCAGACACCAGCACTTGAGTATTTTAACTCTTCTGGCACAGGGTGCACTTGATCCCAACCCACATGTCGGTACTTTTCTGAAAATTTTAAAAGTAGGTTGGTGAATGCCCTGAGGCAGGGCAGTGCTGTCAGAAAGCTTCTGACCTGCACCAAAATGGCAGCCACCTTCCTGTACGACATGAATTTTTGGGTTACGAACTTGCCCATTTCTTTTATGACTGCTTTCGATTTGTAAGAGGGGATTTGGAGCAGTCATTTTTCCAAGCCCCGAAAAAACACCAAATGTTCCACCTGCTGACTGGTGCTTGACTTTTGAAATTTATTGGCATCCCACTTTCTCTGAGGTCCTGCAGTAAAATTTCTGTGTGGTGGGTTGCCAGACTTTTTGACTTGGCTAGCAAGAGAGTGTTTTCTAGATAGACAAAAACAAGCCCCGTCCGTTGGAAAAACATCTTTTTCCTATTTTCATACAAATGTAAGGTTTTGTGGCTTGGGACAGCTCTAGATGAAAGTAGACATTTTTCAAGTCGACTTTTCTGGTCCACACTCCCTTTTCCAAACGAGGAGAAGTCCATTTTGAAGTGAGGATGGCTTAGGTGCAGGTTTTTTGTCCTGCAGTCCGTGAACAGTCTCGGTTTTTGTCTCCCCCCCTGGCTCTTCCTTCTTTATGACAAACCAAGGTAAAAGGAGGGATATCAATTCTTACTGAATTTCCTTTTGCTTCCCCCACCTTGATCCCCCGTGAACTCCAGAGCCAGCCTGATTTAATTTGGGTTTTTTTTGGTTTTGGGAGGAATCAGCATCTGAGGGAACTGTGGTTCCAGACCCTCCCAAATCAGTTTTTGAATAAACTTGGGGGGGGCATGCTTTTTCCAACACTGGTGACACATTCTGATCCTGTTAAAAGTACCGACCTCCTGCAAGGGGGTCTGGGACCACTTTTCTGGACATGGCCGCTGTGGCCCTGATAAATGCCGTCGTGGCCCGCCCCTCTCTGGTCGTCGGTACCAGGCGTTTGGGAGGACAGGGGAGGGAGGAAACCTTCCCCTCTGCCTCCACATAGGGATCTGCATCTGGGCACCATGATCTTGGCTCCTCCCTTGAATGTGTGAGGTCGACCTTTTCCAAACACTTGTGTGCTTGAGCTTGCTGCACCATAAGTGGTGCCCTTGCCCCTCCATGGGCCATATCCAGAGAAGTGAGGACCTGTAAAGGAACCAAAGCACTGCCCACTGGGGGCAGATGACTTTCCTCCCATCATACGTAGACGTTGTAGATTGCCTTCCATCCGCTGTGCCTTGACATCATCTTCGGTGAACTACACCTCCTTGTGGTTGCTGACAGCCAGATTGCCGATACCAGGTACTGTGTTCTCCTTCCTCTCGTTCTGGATCTTGTTGTATTTTCCCGCCAGATACTTCCATGCTTGCAGACTCGTTCTGGGGTCGGGGGGGCTTACCTTACTACTTACGAGACATTCAGAAGCGCTTGTGAGATTACACGGAGGAAGGCGTCGTTCCTCTTCTGCTGCTGCAGCAGGTTTTTCTCTGGGGCTCGCCTGGGAATTAGCGACAACTTCGCATGCTGATCGAGGAGGCGGCGGACTTCTACTTCTACCTTTCCTGGCCCTGTTACACAGCTCCGCGAGCTCACAGGGAAGCTCCACCTCAGCCTCGTCCCAGTCAAACTTCAGATCCTCCTCTTCCGAGTCCACCACCATGACGGGTGACCCTGGCGCCGGTGGTGGAACCACCTCCACTGCAGTGGCTATGGCAAACGCCGCGTCTGCCAGGTCGCGGGCATCTCCATGGGTTGGAGGTTAACGTTCAAGATCAAGGCGAGACTGAAGAGCCAAACGACCCGATAAGGGACAATGGTGGGCTTGACAAGGGCGACTCCTGACAGCTGGTACAATACACGGCTTGCCTTCCCAGTGCTCCAGTTCGTTCCCTGAAACCGTTGCACTGCCATCGGAACCGCCACGAAGTTCTCCTTGCTCAAAGATCGGAGTTGAAGAGCTTCTTTGACGTTGAACATGAAGGATGACCAATGCTTCTCGAACTGCGCTCCTTCTGCCAATAACTTTTGCAACAACTGTGTGTTTGCTTTTCACAGAAATCTCCTTTGAAACCTTCAGGGCCATAAACACCAACGGCCAGCACGGAAAAGCAGTAAGGAAGCACCCGTGGCACGAAAAGCCAAGAAACAATGGCGGGTGCGAAGAAGACAGGTCCCATCCTGTAGAAGTGCTGAGAAAGAGGGGTCAGAATCATCCAATGCCGGCGATCATGACTTCTTACCCCAGCGAACGAAGAGCAATCAATCGTACTCCTTCGAAAAAAACTGACAAGGGAGGAAGGGACACCGAGGTCGAAGAACAAAGACCTCCGCACTTTTCCCTTGTGCGGCATGATTTTTATATATACTAAAATTCGGATGTCCAGGGCATTTTACAGGGTACCTTGGGCACCAAGTCGTTGGTAATGGCCTCCATTCCCCTTCAATGGTAAATTTCACAAACTTCTTGGGAAGAAAGGCCCAATGTTTGAGTAAACCAACCCCTGCCATTCTGGCGGAGTGGGCACCCGCACCTGGGGGGCCACCGATGCTTGGCTAAAAACTGGCTAAAACTTTTGTGATAGTAGCAATTGTGTCTGCACTTAGAGCCACGAAGGAAGGTTTTTACTGAAATTAGAAGTGGCCCGCAGGGGCACTGGGGTATGGACACAACCCTTTCGCACTTGTGGAATTTCTGGCGTTTACGCCCATTCTTGACGTAGGGTGACCGGCCCGACACACTGGTGGTGCATTTGACCTGTGCCAGGTCTGAAGTGCTGTATAAACAGAGGATTCGTGAGCAAAAAAAGGTTGTGTACGCAATGTAGAAAATATCAGTGGGCATAGGCACCTTCGCCAGCCCCAGGAGAACTGGGAGGGGATCCGAAAATGCTCCATACTTCTCCAGATTTTGGTTCCAAAGCCTCTTTTAAGGGGCCAACAGGGTGTGGAATGGCAGCCCACCAAACCCAGAAAACTAAAGCGTTGCACTGTATGCATTAACGGCTTCGGCATTGGAAAACTGTAATTTGTACTTGGACCTTGAAAACCTGGAACTTTGTATTAAAGTGCCACCACAAACCACCAGGTCTGTGGCGGCTTCAGGGGGGGAGAACACCCGTTTTGTCGAAAATCACCCACAGAAGTGCAAAGGCACTCTGATAACGTTTTAAACTGAGGTTTATACCCAGTAAATCGTTAATGGATTGTACCTTAATTTCTTTCCCCTCCAGAATTTGACTGAGCAAATCATTCAAAACAGGGGCCACCTGAGGGGGGTGGCCTTTGTTCCCCCCCCCTGCAGTTGGTGAACATACACTTGTAGGGGGTGAAGTTCAGGAAAGGGTCCCTGGCACTTTCTATTTTATTAACCGGGGCCACCATGTGGCTGAATCCTAAAGTGTGGAGACCGACAAAACTTTGGCCTGTGGAAATATATTCAGCCTGGGAAAATTTCTTTGAAAAATTGACCAGGGGGGTGCCTAAAGATCCCCCATGTTGTCCAATGGACATTGTGATGCATTTACTTCTGTGGCCTCCCATTGGGGCCACCTGGCAACAAAGTTGGGCAGGTTTTTGTTGCCTGGGCAGGCAAATAATCTGTTTTCAGCTTTTTGTTTGGAAACGCTGCCTTATCCATTGAAAAGTTGGGGGTCCACATAATAATCCCTCTTGTCCATTTACCATCTGCTTTTGGGGTCTGCCAGGCAATCTTTTGAACACCCCGTTGAATTGGAGGTTTTACTTTTTTTTGCATGCACCATTTGAAAAAATGGTCGTAGGATTTTGTTCAGGGGGTCCTTTCTTCCCCCGCCTTTTGTCAGGTAATAGTTAATTTCCTGTTTGTCTATGGACAACAAAAAAACAGCTTCTCCAGGTTTTCTGAAACTTTTCACAGTGTTGATAGCTGCACTGAGCTCCTTTACATTTATGTGCAGAATGGAGTTTTTTCTCCAAACTTCCTGCACAATTTCTCCTGTGTGGATGTCCAGCCCCCCAAGGCACGGATGCTGCTGTCTGAGTGCAACTATCTGGTTGCATTTTGTGGAAGGGCGTGCCCCCCCAGGTGTACAGTGGAATTTCTAATTCCCTTAATTGGTGCCTGTTTCCCTGAGATATGGGATGTTTTGAGTGGCAGGGCGCTGTGGACTTTGCTAGCAAAAATATTGCCAGGGCATCCGTAAAAGCCCTTAAAAAAGGGAAGGGCCATTAGGTTGCATCTTATTTTACCAAAAATGGCAGCCAGATGCGTTTTTCATACGTAGTCTTTTTTCCCACTTTTTCCCAGTTCCTTCTTTATGGTTTCGACTTTCTGGGGGGGCCTAAAACTTTCCTTTCTGGAAGTATAGTTGAAAACCCAGATGGGTTACAACTTGTGTGGGCTGCAGGGTGGACATTTTGACGTTGATTTTGACCTCTGAATTGATTAAATCCTTGACGACTCTGTTTGGGTGATTTTGCAAAAAAAATTTGGGTGGGGGCCGGCAGTAAAATGTCGTCCAGGTAAATAAATACCTGGATGCCCGTTTTTCTCCACAGCTTTACGAATGCTTTCATCACTCACATGAAAATTTGGGACATTACATTTAGCCCAAAGCACCCCGTTTCAAATTTCTATGTCTCCTCCCTCTGATGCCTTAAAACTGGCCTTGGGCCTTGACTTAATGGAATATGAAAAAATGCATCCTTTAGGTCCGTCTTTGCTGCCCAGTGGCCGTTTTCCAGAACTGGAAAATTGCATTGGATACGTTCCATCTTGAAATGTTTTACTTGAAACTGCGGATTCATTTCTGTGCAGTCGCTGATCATTCTCCGCTTTGTTGTTCTCCCTTCTGGTTTCGAAATTCGAAACCAGAGGATTAAATGCTGGGTTTCTGAATCCCAAACTCGTTTATTGACCCAGTTTTTTGTAATCCAGTAGGTTTTTTTTGCTTAGTTCAGGCCCAAGGTGGCTCGAGACTTTGGGTTGGTGGGCAATTTGGGGGCTTTGTCCGGGGTCATTTTTGAACAGCTGACAGGCTGAAGAGGGGGGACATTTTTCTGCGATCATTGCAGACTTTTTGAAGTCTCCGGTGTAAGGGGTGTGTCTCACAATTTTTCCTCCCTGCAATTTATTTTGGTTATTTTCTGGGAGCTGGGTTGGGGGTTTTGGACATTGCACCCCTAGTGCCCCTAAGGATTGAGCAAGCTGTAAGTGATTCTGGCGGGGTGTGCATGCGCTGCTCATAGGTGCATAGGACAACACCACTTTGTCATTGGTGTTGTCAATTAACATACCATAGGGTCTTGAGGGGCTCCCCCTTGCTTTGACGTGTCCCTGCCATGGAAATTAAAGAAGAAAGAAATGCGACATGAGGGGTTCGCCCCCTTGTCCTCCACTGCCCTTTCTGGGGCATCCTCCTGGGCCTTCCACTGGCATAATATATTGAAATCCACTCTGGGGATACAGTCTTTTAGCATCTGGGGTTCCCCACTTCTGACAACTCATGGCCCCAATATCATTGATATGGTTGGCCTCGGGCATCATGATGGGCCCAAGGTCCTTGATAGCAATGATGCTTGCCCCAGTGGCCTTGATAACAATTCTGGCCGTAGTGGCCCTCTGGGTGTTCAGCCCACTGGACTTTCTTGAAACTATGAAAGTCCCCATTGAATTCTTTTTGATCTGGGACGCCGTGCCCATTGAAAATCTTGGGTGGCCTCTGGGGGCCACTACTGTACCCCTGAAAGGATTTGGGGCTGCCAAGCCCACTGGTAAACTTGCGGGGTTCTTGGGGCCATACCCTTGACCCCTGAGGGGTGGTGTGATTGAGAAATGGTATGGAAGGTTTGTTTGACCTTTTATGCCCCCCGTGGGCTGTGGGGTTTGGACGCTGATGCCTTGGTCTTTGTTCCAGCGACTTTTGTGGATGCTGATGTCTTCATGGCCGGTGGGGCCGTCATGGCCTGTTGCGCCTTCACGGCCTGTGCGGTTTTTCGAATTTCCTCAAGGCAGACCGAGAGGGGAGGGACACCGAGGGCGAAGCACAAAAACCAAGTGGGGTCGTGCCTTGTTTGCCGGCAGTTTGGAGCCCGAGATGTCGGCTGCCATAGCCCCGCTTGAAAACGTTGTATTTTTTGGATTGTTGACCTCCATCCCTGGTTTCAATGGCCGTAAAGGCCTGCTGGTTGTTGCCTCTGCCGGGGTCCATGGCCATCACTTTGGGGGTTTGGTTTTTGAAAATTTCTTTTTTTTGGGAAATTTCTTTTTGGCTTTGTGCTTCGCAACGGGGGTCCCTCCGTCCTATGTCAGTAGGCCTTCCGGACTACTGGGGGCAGCCACGGTTCGCCCAAGTCGACCCGCGCCGTCAGGCTCTTCAGCTGTTGCTGCTGCTTCTCCCTCTCGAAGGTTTCCAGCGCTCTTCGTCTTGGAAAATGCATCCGTCGTTAAAATCCGTCAGAGAGCTTCGCACGTTTCTGATTTGAGGTCCTGTGCGCGTGCCGCTTCTTGGATAATTTGAGTTGGGCTGACGGACTTTTTCCTTCTCAAAACAGATCAGGCGCTCGTTGCTCCTGTCTTCTGGGTGACGAAGGGCAAATTAAGAGGAAGCAAACTCCGGCGAAAAAAAAGGTACGGAGCGGGGCGTCCCAAACCGCCAAGAGCGATCCTGACAGAACCGCCGGCGAGCAGGGCATGGCCTCATAAGCGCAAATTTCGGAGCCCGAGGCCTCAACAATGCCGCTGGTGTCTTTTGGTGTTCGCTCTTCCTCCACCTCTCCTCCCGGTCTGCCTCTTGGGGGTGGGAAAGGGGGTGGCAGGCCCAACCACTCTGCAAATTAGAGAGTGAGTAAACCACAGGCCTTCCAGACAGAGCGGGGGCGGTTCCAAGGCTTCGGAGGAGTCCTCATCGCCGTCAGCTCCGGAAACAGCCAAACCCATTCGTACTCCCTCGAGGAAAACCGACCAGGGATGAAGGGACACCGAGGGCGAAGCACAAAGACCTTGTGAGGCCATGCCTTGCTCGCCGGCGGTGTTGTGTGGATTGTTCGCTGCGTTGGGTTAGGAGTCCCTTCTTA
>CAAHFI011370538.1:0-11522 GCA_900893395.1 Euglena gracilis
CGGTTCACCTTCGCCAAGTCGGTGTCGGAGAGCACATCATCGCCAACTCCGGCACCAAAGTCGCAGTAAGAAGCACCCCCGCCAAAAAGAACACAAACAACAAAACAGCCGGCCCACAAAGCAGGATCTCACCCCCCTCTTGTGCTCCGCCCTCATGGTCACTTCCAACCTGGTCATTCTTCCCGGGAGTACTCGTGTCGCCTGGATGCTGGCCGAGGGCTTTTGAACACAAATTTTCTTTTACAGGTGGTCGAGCCCAAAAGGTCTTTGTGTCGGTTTAGTACGAGGCACCTCGGGCTCCGCACTTTGCCCTTGTGAGGCCTGATTGTGCACTGAAATTAGGGGGGCCAGGGCACATTTCAGGCACCAAGTGTCTGACAATGGGCTGTAAAAACCTCCACCCCCCCTCCACTAACCAATTTCACAAATTTCTTGGGCAAACCAACTCTTGCCCCTCTGGTGGAATGGGCCCCCATACCTTGGGGGGGCACCCCTTGTTTTGCAAAAAAAATCTTTGCGATAGAAACAATTGTGTCTGCACTTATGGGCTTAAATGGAGGTTTTAAGGAAATAAGAAGGGGGCCCCCAGGTCTGACGAATGAACGTGTGGCAGCCACATAACACATCATTGAATGAAAGGGGCTTTTTTTTTGTGGACACTGGGGTACGGACACAACCCTCTCCCATTTGTGAATTTTTTGCCGTTTGGATTTGATTTTGATGTAGGGTGCCCGACCCAACACACTGGTGGTTCGTTTAACCTGTTCGAAGTCGGAGTATACGCAGAGTATTCGTGAGCAAAAAATAAGCCGTGTACGCAACGCACAAATATCAGTGAGCATAGGCCTTTGCCAGCCCCAGGAGGATAGGGAGGGGATCCCAAAATGCCCCATACTTCTCCAAATTTTGGTTCCAAAGCCTCCTATATGCGGTCAACAAAGTGTGGAATCTCAGTCCACCAGACCCAGGAATCAAAAGCATAGCACTGTATGCATTACGGGCCTGGGCCTTAGAAAATTGGAATAACTGGATCAAATCATCAGCCACTTGGTCTGTTGTGTCTTCAGGGGGGATACCCCTATTTTCTCCAGAATCACCCAAAGAAGTTTAAAGGCACTTTGATAACGCCGGAAGCTGGGATTTCTCCCCAGGAAATCGTTAATGTTTTGAATTTGTATTTTCTTCCCCTCCAAAATTTGCTTGAGCAAATCATGCTAAGGAGGGGCCACCTGGGGGTGGCATTTTCTCCCTCCTGCAGTTGGTGAAAATACCCCTGTAGGGGGTTATTTTCAGGCAGGGGATCCCTGGAACTTTCATCTTTATTAATTGGGGCCACCATGTGGCTGAATCTCAGTAGGGGGTGACCATCAAAACTCTGGTCTGGGGAAACATCTTTAACCTGGGTGGATATTTTTGAATCACTGACCAGGGGGGGTTGCGTAAAGATCCCCCATGTTGTCCAAGGGACATTGCAATGCATCCACTGCTGTGGCTTCCTAGTGGCGCCACTTGGCCACAAATTTAGGCAATTTTTTGTTGCCTGGGGAGGCAAATAAATATTTTTCTAGTTGTATGAAATTTGTGGATTGCTTTCTTAGCCACTTGAAAAAACTTGGGGTCCAAAGAGTAATATCACCTGTCCATTTCCCATCTGCTTCTTTGATCTGCCAGGCAGGATTTTGAAGGCAGCCATTTTACCTCTAGGTTTACTTTGTGCTCCATGCACCATTTGAAAAACAGTCTTAGCATTTTGTTGAAGCAATTTTTTCTGCCCCCCCCCTTTGTCAGGTAATATTAAACTACCTTTTTGTCTAATGACAAAAAAAACTGTTTCTCCAGGTCTGCTCAGGTTTTTACAGTGCGGATTGCTGCACTCAACTCCTTTAAATGTACGTGTAAAATGGAGTCCTTCCTCCAAAATTCCTTTACAATTTGTCCTGTTCGATGTCCAGCCCCCCTCCCCCCGCAGCCATGGATGCTGTTGTCTGAGTGCAATTCTCTGGTTGCATATTGGGGGTATTCAATGTGTTCCATTGAGACACATGGAATTCTCATGTGTCCAGTAGAATTTTAATTTCCCTTGATTTGGCTTTTATTTCCTGAGAAATTGTGTGTTTTGAGCTATGGAATTGTCCACTAAAAAATTTTTCAGGCACTCTGTAAAGGCCCTTAAAAGGGAATGGCCATTATGTTGCACCTTATTTGGCCCAAAATGGCAGCCAGTTATCTTTTTTGACTTGGAATGTTTCTTCACAATTTTTCCCAGCTCCTTTTTTGTGGTCTTCACTTTTTGGGCTGGCACCTGTAATTTTCTCTCCTCGAAATTTAGGTGAAATCCAAATGACTTACTATCTGGGTGGGCAGGGTGGACTATTTTATGTTGATTTTGAATCCTGATTCTATCAAATCCCTGGCCACTGTGTTGAGATGGTTTTGTAAAATGTGCTGGGTTGTGGCCACTGGTAAAATGTTGTCCAGGGATATGAAAACCTGATGTCTCTTTTTCTCCACAGTTTCTCGAATGTTATCATCACACCCATGACAATTTGTGGCATCACGTTTAACCCAAAACATTCGGCCTGAAATTACCAGGTCTGCCCCCCTACTTGATGCCTTAAAAAGGGCCTCACGGCCTGACCCACTGGGATGTGAAAAAATGCATCTTTTAAATCTTTTTGGTTTCCCAGTTGCCTTTGTCCAAAACATGGAAAATGTGCTGGATGTGAACCGGCTTGAAAGGTTTCACTTGGAACTGTTTATTTTGTTCCCTGCAGTCGCTTATCAACATTACCACTGAGGGGTCCCCCCTTGTTGATTGAACAGGCATAAATGCTAGTGCAGAAACCACACTGCCCCTTGTTCCACTTTAATGGTCCCTGGGGGGCCTGATCCTCTTGGGGCTGGGAGTGTACGTCCAACCTTTCGCTTTCGCCCCTTGGTGCGCAAAAAAGGGTAAAAGTTGGAGTAACAGAAAAATAATAATACAAAAGTTGAAAGCCATTTTCCCCAATTAAGAGGCAGAGCACAAAGCAGGTGCGAAATCCCTATGGGCTACGACAAAGAAATGCCAAGTGACTTGGCTGTCCTTTCCGAGAAACAAATCAAACTTGAAAATCAAGTGAACCAAAGTGAAAGAATAATATAATATAAAACCACCTGTGGAGAGGAGAACCAGAATAAGGTTTTGCTCTATAGAGCTAGGTATTCCTAATTCAGGCCGTTGGCCATCTTTAGGACTACCACCTAGCATAGTACTGTGTATGGGGCTCAGAGCTATATCTGGCCGTAGGCTTATACCTACATACACAGTACCATGGCCTTACGGCTGCCTGGTACACATCCCTCTCCCAGGGCTATGCCCGATTTACCTAATGGACCAGACCAGTCAGAATGCCGGACAGTCCTGGGGACGGGGACTGTCACAGAGCCGTATGCGGCTTTTGGTTCTCCTGTCTCCAGGGGTGTGGGAAGGAAGGTGCAAAATAACGCAATAACGCGCAAAAGAGGTTTACCGCTTATGTGGTGCCTACTTATTGCGACAAAGGGGTGGAAGTTGAAGAGCCCATTGGAAAATGGGGCTGGAAGATTTCCATTCCAGAAAGTTCGATCCACCCGGTTTGGGGTGTGCCTATGGCACGCGGAGAGGTCTCATTCTATAATCGGAAAAGATTGCAGGGTAAGGTGTGGAAGGAGGGGCCACCTGGCCAGTCAAATCTGACCAGGGAGAAAGACCTATTTACAAAACCAACCGCCGGTGACAGAGATATTTTGCCCAGGGGGGTGGAAGGAGACAGTAGTGGCTGGTCAAAGACCTTAAGCAGAAGTTTTGCTGTCTGGCAGTCTTATGGGGCCTTATGGCCGAAAAGTGACAAGTTGGGAACTATTATTTACGGTGTGCGCGCTGTGCGCTGTGCGTCTTCTTACTGGCGGCATATACCGCTGGGGAGGACTTCGCGGCGCGGACACGATGTTGACGATGGGGTATCCCCAGAAGCTTATCCCTCGATAGACGTGAGGTAGCCCAAAAGACAGGGGCTAAATATGCAAAGTATAAATACATATTGGCAGACGTGCCTGGGATGAATACCGAAAACAGGGCCTATAGGCCTGATGAAAAGGTCAGGACAGGGTCCATGGACCTGGGGCTTGTGGGCCTGGGGTATCTATGGCACAGATGGCCATTTCCTGTGAGTCTGGGATCTGATCCCCCACACGTAGTCTCCTTCAGGAGTTTTCACTATCTCCAGTATCGGAAGTTCAAAATTTACAAGTTGCCTTTCAGGCTCATCGACATCATAGTCGGGAGATTCCAATGTTTGTGTATACCCTTCGGGTAATCGTATTCTGAGCCTGTTGGCTTCTCGATGAAGAAAGTTCTGGTGAGTATCCCAGAAGAAAAGTGGCAGCATTGCTGGCCAGATCCAAAAATTCAGACGGGGGTGGTTGCATTGAACCTGTGGGGGTATCCCCGGGTAAACGGCAGGAGCTGCCTTGCAATGCCAATTTGCGACTCGCGCTCGGATGGTGAATGGCCTTAAAATTTCTCTTACCCAATCGGTAAATTCCATTTTATAGCCCTCAGGGAGGAAGTCAGGTAACAGGAATGTATAACCTGATTGGTTTGGCAAGGTTTGTCCCTGAAAAAGTGGGTATATCACCCTATCCCAATCGGAATCTTGACTGCCTTGCCTGCTGCCTCGACTGCGAGTCGGACAGCTGCGCTGTCAAGATGAAAATCTTTGGCGATTCCGCCTGTGCGGTAGCTGTGTACAGCTCTGAATTTCTTGAACTGGTAAAAGTTGATCTGGGACTTATAATCCTGTTTGAATTTGACCAGATGGTCTTCATTTTCTGGTATGACTTTAGTCATACTGCCATCGGCATGTAACCAGAAATCTGCCGGTAGGCAGTTGATGCAGCGGACAGGTATGTCCTTATCATAATCATTTTCCGTCCAGCCGAAATTGTCCATATTGGACCATGCCAATAGGCACTCACCACAGACCAATGCTGCGCAATTGCGCACATATGCGTCATGGTGGAAGCTTATGCTCTCTGGGTTGCGTGTGCATATATGCACTGCGGGCATGTCGTTTCGAACCCTATGGCATGCTGTATATAACCACAATAGTGGATCGTTTTCCTGAAAATCCAGGACGAAATTTCCTCCAACTTTGGGCGAATACCCTTGGAGATTTCGCGTTCCAAAAACGCCAAGTGTGGCTGGTCGTGAAAATACCAGGTTGATGCCGGTGGAACAAGGGCTTGATCCACTTGTTCAGCCAGAGGTCACTGCTGTTACGGATCATATTGATCCTAGCCTGGCGAGTTTGGAGGGGGTCTACTCTGGACAATACGTCCTCAGTCCAAAATGGCTCATTGGCCTCATAAGGGACATGTGACCGAATCGGTCTGATGGTAGGCTTGCGCTCAGCGCTTGAGGAAACAGCAGCCGAATAGCTTGGCAAAGGGATGGTCGGCCTTTGGCCTGCTCCAGAGCCATCTCCACCAGGAGGTGGTGGCTCATCATCCCGCCGCCTTTCAGCGGCGCTTGCAGCTACCTTCGGCTGAGGGTTTACTTAGGCTTTTTATGTTTGCTATATCGGCGTTCTTCCCTAGGGTCTGCCGGAGGCAGTGGTCTTTCCGCCGTTGGAGGGGCCGGTTTGGCAGGGGGTGGTTGCATTTCCGCCGTTGGCGGTGCTTGTGCAGCCGGTTTAGCGGCTGGGACATCCAACTCCATTGGAGGAGTAACCATAGCCTGGACGGCTGTTGAGCTGCTATCGGCAGCAGGAACCCTTTGGCTTTCCGGTGGGGAGGCGGCGGGTGAGCCGCGAGGGGTCAGCACTGCCGATATTGCGGACATCGCCGCGGTTAGACCCTGTAGCACACCACCAAAAACACCTGTCGATATTGTCGGTGATGCGACAGGTTCTGTCGGGGTTGGTGCCGTTGGCACTGCAGGTAAGGAGAGGGCTGGTACCAGAGGTACCGCTGGCCGTTCGGCCTCAGATGTAGGAGATTCGGTCTCTGAGTTTACATCTCCTTCAGGCGGAAGGGGTGTTCTGGAGCCCATTGGGGCTGATGGAAGATCTGGATGCTGAGGATCATCAGCACATGTTTCCTCCAGGCATTCCATGCGGCCTTCACCGCTCTCTCCATTGCTCTATTCACTGCCCTCCACCGTTTCTGGTGAAGCGGCAGGGGCTGCTGGCTGTTTCAGCACAGTTCCTGTTTGCGCAGTCGCGCTGGTGGGTGCCGCAGTAGTGGGATGGGGAGCAGAGGTGGCGACAGAAGACTGACTCTCTTGAGGTCCCTCAGGGACAAAAGGTTCTGCTGTAGCCGATAGGCTTGATCCTAGGTAACGCCGACCACGCCCGAAGACGGGTGGTGGTGTCTCACCAGGAATTCCCTGGGGGGATTGGCGTTGCAGGTTGCGGCTGAGCTGTGACTAATGCTGCCAGTGGAGGCTGGGTTGAGGATTCTGATGGCGGAACTTCAACAGCCGTCTGCGGCTTTGGGCGTTCTGCCTTTGGCACATGTCTTTTCCGTAATCAGAAAACGTCCCATGGCTTCCGTTCATCTTCAACCATCCTGTGGTTGAAGCGCAGGATGGGTAAGGCCATGCCCTGTTCGTTGACTCTGCCGCATTGGAAAAACGGCAGTAACAACGCTCTATCGAGCGTATCGCCGAATCGGCGTTTGACATAATCGTCAATGCTTTTCTTTTCGAACCGGGGCCTGGTGGGGACATAGTCCGGGAGAATTTCCCTATCGGGATTGAGAAAATAATATATCTCCATGATCTGGCAGGTCCAAGCCTTGAACCAGAACTGCTGCAAATACAGCAGGAGTTGACAGTGGTTGCGTCGCCCATTCGAGCTTTGGTGAACATCCTTTGGATCTTTACAAATGTGCAAGAGCATGATGCGCTTTGGCGCTGCCTGGGCGATATTAGCCTGTTGGCCTTCCTCGTCCTGGCGTTCTGCCTGTGGTTGAGTACTGTGTACTCCTAATCCCCAGAAATGCGCTGCAAACTTTTCGTAGCAGTGAGAACATCGGACGATACACGTCTGGGGGAAGTGGAGGTCAATATCGACCACTTCGAAGTCATAGGCATATTGCCAGTGGTAAAAGACTTGCAGATTGCTGCAGAACATGTTTTCCGCCAATTTGTCGATATTTTCAGGTAGTGGGTGGAACTCCCACTCTAGGCCTTTTGGGGCTACACTGCGAATGCAGTCGAATAATTGTCGCAGCCAGTCTTTACCTGTACTGTATCGGTCTTCCCGACCACAATCCAGGTAAGGATAGCCACAGGAGTTCAGGAACCTTCCAAAATTTTGGGTGGGGTATCCGCCCAGAACCAAACGTGCCAGAAACCCGGCAGATTGTCCAGTATCGGACCAGTTATGGCATTGCCTTCAAAAACATACAAAGTTCCATCATGATGGAACTCAGGGTTACGCTCCGTATAGAGCTGTCTAGTCACCGTCACGACAGGAGAGGCGACCAGGATTGGAAGACTAAGTTCGTTTTGGAACTTTCTCATGGCCTCGAATGCGAGGTCATGAATGCTTTGGATGGGCTCGAATAGAGCTTCCATGTCGTCTTCGTAGACGTTCCGGTATTGTCCTTCCTGGCCTTTGCCTTGGCCTTTTTGGCCTGCAGTAGGTGCTCGTTTGTGAGCATTTTTGCCTTTACCCTTGCCCGATCGGGCTTCCTATCGAGCAATCTCCTGTCTAGCTTGTTTCCAAGCATGAGCACTGAGATGGGACGCGAAACGAGGGCCCAAAAAGGCAGGATCCATATCGCTTGTTCACCCAAGCAATTCCTGAGGGGCATAAGCCATTTTGGCTGCTGCTTGAGCTGCAGGTTGATCCTGCATATCCGCCAATAGCGGTGGATTGTTGATAGGGAGGGGTTTGCCTCTAGGCGGGTCGATGTAGGTGGGGTTGTGTACACTTTCGAGGGAGACATCAAGAATTTTCTGTACGCGTGCACGCTCCGCAGCTTCATGCTCGATTGCTGCCCTATGAGCTCTTTGGGCCAGTTCGGCCTCCTCGAGCTGTTGTGGAGTGGGTTCAGGAACAGGCAGTACCTCGGTTGGGCCTGTTGGCCTGGAGGTACTGCTATCTCCTGGGGTGGTGGCGCCTTGGCGTAGCTACAGGCTGTGGCGCCGTTGGTGCTGCTACAGGCTGTGGCGCCGTTGGCGCTGCAGGAGCTGCCGGCGCTGCTGCTTTTGCTAGCACCGGTCTGGAGGGTTGCGCCGTTGGCGCTGGCTTAGCCGGTAGGGCAAACGGCACGGGTACCGGTGGGGTTGCGGCCTGTTGGCCACCCGATGCCCGACGTTGCTCTGCCGGGGTAGCCTGTCCGGCTGGGCCTGGGGCATGGGCTGGGGGTTTCGGTCTCCCCATTGGGGATGAAGATTCTGGCCTACCTCGTTTCCCCAGGTCTGCTGGCCTGTACGGCTGTGACGCATATGTGCGTTCTGCAGACCGAGGTCCTTGGAGATGTTCCAGGGATTGGTAGTATTGGATGGCTTGCTGGGGTGACGTGAAGCGGGGTTCTGGGAGGGGTTCATGTACCATTGGTACGTCCTCTTCCACAACCATACGGCCTTCGGCCTCGGCCTGCTCCACATCCTAAGCCCACGATCAAGGCTCCTGAGCCGCCGGTTGATCCCGTTGTACGGGCAACTGACTTCCAGCTTCCAGATGGGTTGGAAATGGACATGATGGTATCGCCACTGACGGTTGCGTCGTTGGCTGATACGCATATTGCGTTGGGGGTTCCCAATATTCGGGTGGTGGTGGTTTTGGCATACGAGTTGGGGACTGGGTGTCGCGAAAAACTTGCGACTGTTGCATCATTGGTGCTGGAATGTCACCCGCCTCGCTTTCCTCCACTGGCTGGCTATTCTCCCGCATGTATTCGGTGAATGCACCTGTGTGATGTCGGATCCGCGGCATCGGCGGTACATGGATACCCAGTGTACGCATGCTGACGTCAGGGGGATATTCCCCAGGCATTAAGTACACTTTCCCCGTCATCAGAGTTTGGCCACAGGCGCACCACTGTGCAATAGGCCTATTGGCCAGGCCCAAAATCTGACGACAGTGGGTATCCCACATCACTTGTAAGGAGGGGTCTGCTCTTTCAAGTGCGCTAACGCGCAAGGCAGTTCGCAGGGTTTTCTCCGCGAGATTTACCAACTCTGCGGTGAATGCGGGGTATGGCACCGTGGGTGCTGCCTGGGGCGTCTCATGCGCCGCATGGAGCGCATTAGCGGATATTCTACTGCTGCTGACTGCGGTCTGGGCCGCAGGTTCCCTGACGGGTTGTGCAGCAAGGGGCATCACCTGTACGGCGTTTACGAGGTGTGGCACACCCTGTACGGGTTGAGGTTGGGGTTGGTTTTGGGGCTGCTGGGAAATAACATACTGTGGTGTATATAGGATCGGAGGTGAGGGACCAGGCATGGCGTAATGCGCTTGCTCCATTGGAGGTGCCTATCATTGCCTCGCATATTGCTGCTGTTCCATCGGAACCTGTTGTTCCTGCTGATGTTGTGGTTGTTCCATTGGAACTTGATATACCTTTTGAGGCTGTGCCGCATATGCAGCTCCCATTTGCACGGGGGCCGCATGAGCGGAAGGTGGCGATTGCGCCTAAGATTGGGACGGCACTTGTGCCTGAGAGGGGGCTGGCATATGTGACTGAGAGGGGTATGGCATTTGTGCCTGAACCATTTGAAGGGGAGGTGGCATTTGTGCCTGAGCCGCATAACCGGCAGGAGGGGGTTGATATACCGCATACGCGGGCGCCACTTGGGCTGGTTGGGCCGCCGCATAAGGCGTGCAGGGGGTAGGGAGGCCTGGGCCGCGCCCTGGGTCTTGCATTGGTCCGGGGACCAAAAACAAAAAAAAGGTAGCTTTATGAGCTGTAGAAAAAGAAGAGGGAAATCAATTGGGGTTGGGAGAAAAACAAAAGGGAGAAGGAGAGAAAAGGCCTATAGGCCAGTTTCAAAAATTATTCACAGAAATGTTTATGTTATTTCTTTTATTCCACAGCTTCCAGTCCTGTTGGACATAACCGACAAAAATGCAGGCTGGCTCCCAGGTGTCCTCCTCTGGCCCATAGCCTTTCCACCTGACCATCCAGTAATGGCCTCCCCGATCAATTTTGTGATCGAGGATTTTGTCTACCACAAAATCATCCGTTTCGGGTAACTTGGAACGGGCTTGAAATAAAGCTCGGTAGTGCTTTGCCATTAGGCGGGGAAAGGTTCGATCCCGTTGGGCAGTGCCACCCCATAGCGGCCACTGTTACCAACGACTTCGAGAATTTCACAGGGACCGAGCCAGAGGGGGTCTAGCTTGGAGGCTTGCATGCGGATTCGACTATTTCGAACCCACACAAGATCACCAGCACTATCGCCAGGTGATTTGAATTCTTGCAAAACATTATTTCTCTTTTGAGAATGGATATCAGTATTGCGTTTCTGAACAGTAGTTCTGAGAGACTCTACTTCAGAGAACCATGTCTCACAGGTTACGCTACTTCGAGCTGGTCTCTCTGGTGGTATATCACCAATCGCCGGCGGGTCTCGCCCCAAAAAAAAATTATATGGGGAGTGCGGCAAAACTAAACCCGGTAGGGTATTGTTACAAAAGAGGGACCATGGCAAAAGCTGGACCCAGGCCTGGCGCGAGTCAGCCAGTGAGAGGCGGAGCATATTTACAACAGCCTTCACTGCTGCCTCGGCGCGGCCATTGCCCTTCGGGCGATATATAACAGAAAAATGCTATTCGATTCCCAGTAAACCACATAGGGTTGTGAAGAATCGGGAAGAGATCAAATGATCTTGATAACTGACAAATTCATTCGGCAAGCCCATTAGGCAAATACACGTCTGCATAAATTTCTGCACTAAAATTTGTGCGGTCAACCCTGCCTTTTGGCATGGAATGGCTACTATGTAACCACTCAAACGACAGACGACCACAAAAACATAATCGTAAATTTTGCCGTCTGATCCTTTGCAAGGTTCTAATTCAAGAAAATACATGCAGAGAGAGGAAAAAATGTCAGGGGGTACGGGTAAAAAGTCAAGCGTACAAGCGTCAAGCGTCCTCTACGAGAGGTAGCGGGAATAGGTCATCCTTAGTTTGTGACTTTAAGTGCCGATAATCCAGTACCAGCCTCCACTTTTTCTGACCCAATGGGTCTGGGGGCTTAGGGACGACAAAAGCTTGGGATGTCCATTCACTCTTGGAAGGGATGATCCACTTCCGCTCAATGAGGTTTTCAATCATTTCATTGAGAGCTATCTCTCTTTCTCCTGAACAACGGAAAAATTTCCGATGCATTGGCTTTGCGCCTTCTTTAAGCTCAATGTTACAAAATCCAAAAGGTCCGCGAATAGCGGGAACTATATCACATGCGTAAACAGGATTTTCCGAAACACCAGAAAATGTGCGACCGATGCGTGTACAAAATTCTGCTGAATTGGGGTGCTGTCC
>CAAHFI011370981.1:0-16740 GCA_900893395.1 Euglena gracilis
CTACACGCTCAGCAATTGCGGTCCTTTTGGCTTCTCTTCCAACACGTTGGCCAACAACGTACCGTGTATTGGGTCAACAGCAGGGCCCTTCTGCAAATCGACCAAATACTTTTCCAGTGTAGCAACAAATTCATCTGGTTTCGGGGGTCGGGGGAGCATGCGGTCCACACTGTTTGCGGTCTTCTTCATTTTCCGAAAGAAAAAACTGCAAGGACAGGTAGCGGAATGTGGTAAAACTTGTCCCTTGTTGGTCGGACCAGTGGGAATTCTTGATTTTTTTTCAGTTCACGAGGACACACACTGTGTCTCGTGGACTGGCAGTCCACGAGACACAGTGTGTGTCATCGTGAACTGAAAATTTGACAAAAAATCGCAAAAAAATACGGGGTAGACATTGCGTGGCTAAGTTCCACGAGACACAGTGTGTGTCTTGGGCCTCTTAGTCAACGGATATAGACAAAAATCGTCCATTGTAACCCGGACACACCGTGTACCCGGGTTATGGGCGCCTTCGGCGCCCATAACCCGGACACACGGTGTGTCCGGGTGACATGGACGATTTTTGTGTAATATGGGGGGGTCTTATATGGGGGGGCATGGTAATTTTATTCGCTTTGTAATCAATCTTTCGACCCCCCAAAATGAACCAAAAAAGTATCAAAAAAGAAATTTTGTTGAAAAAACTAATTATGAAACACCCAAACCACACTTTGAATCCGACCCTTATTTCCATCACAAACTGCAAATGAACTGCCCGAACTCTCACATTGTCCACCCCCCCCCGACCCGAAAATTCAAAAAACTCAAATGTCAACAAAGTTGATGTTTGTCCAAATCACAAATGAGATTCTTGGGTTGTTATTTTGAAAATGTCCGCAGTTGTGACGAAGATGGCCCCCAGAAAAAAATTTTCCTCATTTCTTGGGGTGGTGCTGGTCACTGGGCGGGTCGTAGTTGGTGTTTTTTTTTGTTTTTTTAAAAAACAAACAAAACAACGTGTTTTTTTTTTGAAAAAAAAACACCAAAAAAACATCAAAGAAAAACAAAAGGAAATTTGATTGAAAAAAACTCGTTATGAAACCCCAAACCATACTTCGAATGCTACCAAGTTCATAAACTGCCAAAATTGGTCAAAAACATCCAAAACAACAAAAAAAATGCAATTTTATGACTTTTCATTTTTTGTGGAAAACTTTTTTTGGTAGAAATGCCCCAGAAGTTGCCAAAAATGGTTAAAAATATGCATTCAAAAAAAATTCCGTGCAAAACCTTGTGGGCGTTTTTTGTAGTTTTTTTAAAAAAAATTGTCAAAATTTAAAAAAAACAGCGTCCAAAAAAACCAAGCTGCCAACTATGGGGTCATGGGGGTCTTGTCGCCAGCGATCACCAATGATAACGTGACCCCCCCCCCCGTATATGGCACCCCCATGGAGCGTTTTGACCCCCCCCAGCGACAATTACCCTCACCCCCCCCCCTATTTGGCTACTTCACCCTCCCCCTATTTGGCTAATGGCCGGGCTCCTTCGGACCCCCAATTAGCCAATTGGGGGGGGGACAATTGGGGGGGTTACCCCGTCAATGGCCAATAAGCCTGACCCCCCCCCCTTGTTGGCTAATGGACCGTCCAACGGGACCCCCAATTAGACAATTAGGGGGGGCAAATGGGGGGGGAAGGGTACCCTCACCCCCCCTCAAAGTGACCACCCTCCAGGCACCGTGGGACCCCAAAATGGCCACTCTGGCAGGGGGACACTTTGGGGGGGGTCAAGTTTTGGCCTCCGGCGCCTTTGGCGCCAAAGGAAAATGGCCACTTTGGGGGGGGGTAACCTGAAATTTGCCAAAATTTTTGGCCACTTTGGGGGGAGGGACACTTTGAGGGGTAGGTGAGGGTAATGGTCGGGCTCCTTCAGACCCCCAATTAGCCAATTAGGGGGGGGGGCAATTAGGGGGGGGCTCGAGGACCCTTACCCCCAAATTTTTTCCCTGTGCAAAATTTGTCGATTTTTTGGATTGGTCATGACTTTCTCTTATCCGGCGAATTTTAAAATTTTAGAAACGGACATTTTTGGAGGTTTTCTGAGCCCTTTTTGGGGCCTTGCCGAGATTGGCCGGTCTTGTCCCGGAGGCCAATTTGCCAAATAGGGGGGGCAAATAGGGCCTTCGGCGCATGAAAAAAAATTTTCCCCGGACCCAAATGCTCAATTAAGGGGGGGTCAAATAAAGGGGGGGGGGTGCTCACAGGTCAAGTTCGCCGACGTTTAAGCCCCCCCCGTCAAAAAAAAGGTTGTCCAAATCATCTCAAAACCAGCTAAAGCCCACAATGGCCAGACCCCCCGATCGGGGGTGAATATGCAAATATTTGCGAGAAAATATCCGTTTTTGGCCTCTTTTTAACAGAATCTTGCGCCTGCCCATGTTATCTTCCATACGGTGGCAAAGTACCCAACCAAAAGGATTTAGCCCCCCCATTTGGCCAAAAGGGATTTTGTTATTTGAGGAGGTGAGGGGATTTTGTTATTTGAGGGGGGGGGCACAGAAAAGGATTTTTGCCCCCCCCGAATTTTTGGTCAACGTGAAGGGATTTTGTAATTTGAGGGGGTGCCACCACCACACCACCCCACCACCCCTCTCCCTCCACCTGCACAACCCCTCAAATGGAAAAAATCCCTTTTTGTAGGCCGAATACCAGGGGGACAAAAACTTTTTTTTGTGGGCAAAAAAGGGGAGCAAGAGCCTTTTTTTGAAAACATTTTGTAATATAATCTCTTCACGTTGGCAAAATCCATTTTTTGGGCCACTTTGACATGGGCGGGGGGGGGGGCTCCACCCCCCCCTGCACCCCCCTCAAATAACAAAATCCCTTCACGTTGACCAAAAATTTGGGGGCAGAAATCTTTTTTGTGGGCCATTTTGACATGGGCGGGGGGGGACTCCGCCCCCCCCCCCCCGCGGGGGTGAGGTGGGGGGGGGGGTTAGTCAATTTACCCTACATGTCCATGGGTCCACGGGTGACCCCTGATTTTCGTCCCAAGGGGGGGGACAATTGGGGGGTGACATACAGGGTACACCCCCCTTGAAAACAGATTTTGAGCCCCCCCCCCTGCAAAAAAATCATTTGGCTGCCTTGCCAAAATTGGCCGGTCTTGTCCCGGAGGCCAATTAGCCAATTAGGGGGGTGGGGGGGTCCGGACCCCCCCTCCCAACGTCTAGGGGGGGGGGGGTCCGGACCCCCCCCCTACCACCTTACCCCCCTCGGGGGGGGGGGTCGGGACCCCCCCCCTACCACCTACCTCAATACCGAAGGGCTTCCCATCCATCCCTGGGGGGGAGGCCCCCCTTCGTACCCCCGAGACAGATTTTCGCCAAACCCATAAACCCAACAGATGGAGGGGGGTTGTCAATCTCCCGTGGGAAAAGGTCTCAGGAAGCATACACTGTGGCACTTTGCCGTCGGTCTCAGGACACGAACATCGCATCTACGCAAATGATGCTCAATAATACTATACTGTAATTTTTGTATACTTCATCACTCATCACTGCAAAGACATTCAAGAAAATTTCTAAGGCATCTGAAACAGCATACCCCACAATATGCCACGTAGGAGAAAGCCATCAAGAAATGGATATGCAATATGGCCACAGTTCTGAATCATGAGGTGAATCCATGAGCCAAAATCATATTGCAATTCCGAGAATGAACCTGAGAAGATGCATTACTTAAAATACCAGGCATGTGTGTGGTGAAACCTTTGCATTACTATGTCCACGTGCAAAAACGAATCTGTTTAGAAAGCTGAAAAAATCGCGGAGAATGACCAACATCCTAACGAAAAGCACCCCCAAAGGGGTACAAACTCAGAAGGACTCGCCCAGCCAATGAAGAATTGCCCATGCAAGGTGCCCCCTTGAAACAAAAACGGGTATTCTGAAGGATCTAGTGACCCCTGAAGGGCTCAAACAAGTCCTAAAGGGTGCGAGAATCGATTTTTAGGCAACTCTTACGCTCAAAAAGGCCGTCTTAGGTGCCCGGGACCATGGGTACCGGCTGGGCTGGCTGGGTGCCAAAAACAGTGTTTCCTGGCACATAAGGTTCAGACATATTCCCGCCATTGGATCCCTTTTGTTAGTGATATTTTGAGATCACGTAGGATCTAGTGACCCCTGAAGGGCTCAAACAAGTCCTAAAGGGTGCGAGAATCGATTTTTAGGCAACTCTTACGCTCAAAAAGGCCGTCTTAGGTGCCCGGGACCATGGGTACCGGCTGGGCTGGCTGGGTGCCAAAAACAGTGTTTCCTGGCACATAAGGTTCAGACATATTCCCGCCATTGGATCCCTTTTGTTAGTGATATTTTGAGATCACGTAGGATCTAGTGACCCCTGAAGGGCTCAAACAAGTCCTAAAGGGTGCGAGAATCGATTTTTAGGCAACTCTTACGCTCAAAAAGGCCGTCTTAGGTGCCCGGGACCATGGGTACCGGCTGGGCTGGCTGGGTGCCAAAAACAGTGTTTCCTGGCACATAAGGTTCAGACATATTCCCGCCATTGGATCCCTTTTGTTAGTGATATTTTGAGATCACGTAGGATCTAGTGACCCCTGAAGGGCTCAAACAAGTCCTAAAGGGTGCGAGAATCGATTTTTAGGCAACTCTTACGCTCAAAAAGGCCGTCTTAGGTGCCCGGGACCATGGGTACCGGCTGGGCTGGCTGGGTGCCAAAAACAGTGTTTCCTGGCACATAAGGTTCAGACATATTCCCGCCATTGGATCCCTTTTGTTAGTGATATTTTGAGATCACGTAGGATCTAGTGACCCCTGAAGGGCTCAAACAAGTCCTAAAGGGTGCGAGAATCGATTTTTAGGCAACTCTTACGCTCAAAAAGGCCGTCTTAGGTGCCCGGGACCATGGGTACCGGCTGGGCTGGCTGGGTGCCAAAAACAGTGTTTCCTGGCACATAAGGTTCAGACATATTCCCGCCATTGGATCCCTTTTGTTAGTGATATTTTGAGATCACGTAGGATCTAGTGACCCCTGAAGGGCTCAAACAAGTCCTAAAGGGTGCGAGAATCGATTTTTAGGCAACTCTTACGCTCAAAAAGGCCGTCTTAGGTGCCCGGGACCATGGGTACCGGCTGGGCTGGCTGGGTGCCAAAAACAGTGTTTCCTGGCACATAAGGTTCAGACATATTCCCGCCATTGGATCCCTTTTGTTAGTGATATTTTGAGATCACGTAGGATCTAGTGACCCCTGAAGGGCTCAAACAAGTCCTAAAGGGTGCGAGAATCGATTTTTAGGCAACTCTTACGCTCAAAAAGGCCGTCTTAGGTGCCCGGGACCATGGGTACCGGCTGGGCTGGCTGGGTGCCAAAAACAGTGTTTCCTGGCACATAAGGTTCAGACATATTCCCGCCATTGGATCCCTTTTGTTAGTGATATTTTGAGATCACGTAGGATCTAGTGACCCCTGAAGGGCTCAAACAAGTCCTAAAGGGTGCGAGAATCGATTTTTAGGCAACTCTTACGCTCAAAAAGGCCGTCTTAGGTGCCCGGGACCATGGGTACCGGCTGGGCTGGCTGGGTGCCAAAAACAGTGTTTCCTGGCACATAAGGTTCAGACATATTCCCGCCATTGGATCCCTTTTGTTAGTGATATTTTGAGATCACGTAGGATCTAGTGACCCCTGAAGGGCTCAAACAAGTCCTAAAGGGTGCGAGAATCGATTTTTAGGCAACTCTTACGCTCAAAAAGGCCGTCTTAGGTGCCCGGGACCATGGGTACCGGCTGGGCTGGCTGGGTGCCAAAAACAGTGTTTCCTGGCACATAAGGTTCAGACATATTCCCGCCATTGGATCCCTTTTGTTAGTGATATTTTGAGATCACGTAGGATCTAGTGACCCCTGAAGGGCTCAAACAAGTCCTAAAGGGTGCGAGAATCGATTTTTAGGCAACTCTTACGCTCAAAAAGGCCGTCTTAGGTGCCCGGGACCATGGGTACCGGCTGGGCTGGCTGGGTGCCAAAAACAGTGTTTCCTGGCACATAAGGTTCAGACATATTCCCGCCATTGGATCCCTTTTGTTAGTGATATTTTGAGATCACGTAGGATCTAGTGACCCCTGAAGGGCTCAAACAAGTCCTAAAGGGTGCGAGAATCGATTTTTAGGCAACTCTTACGCTCAAAAAGGCCGTCTTAGGTGCCCGGGACCATGGGTACCGGCTGGGCTGGCTGGGTGCCAAAAACAGTGTTTCCTGGCACATAAGGTTCAGACATATTCCCGCCATTGGATCCCTTTTGTTAGTGATATTTTGAGATCACGTAGGATCTAGTGACCCCTGAAGGGCTCAAACAAGTCCTAAAGGGTGCGAGAATCGATTTTTAGGCAACTCTTACGCTCAAAAAGGCCGTCTTAGGTGCCCGGGACCATGGGTACCGGCTGGGCTGGCTGGGTGCCAAAAACAGTGTTTCCTGGCACATAAGGTTCAGACATATTCCCGCCATTGGATCCCTTTTGTTAGTGATATTTTGAGATCACGTAGGATCTAGTGACCCCTGAAGGGCTCAAACAAGTCCTAAAGGGTGCGAGAATCGATTTTTAGGCAACTCTTACGCTCAAAAAGGCCGTCTTAGGTGCCCGGGACCATGGGTACCGGCTGGGCTGGCTGGGTGCCAAAAACAGTGTTTCCTGGCACATAAGGTTCAGACATATTCCCGCCATTGGATCCCTTTTGTTAGTGATATTTTGAGATCACGTAGGATCTAGTGACCCCTGAAGGGCTCAAACAAGTCCTAAAGGGTGCGAGAATCGATTTTTAGGCAACTCTTACGCTCAAAAAGGCCGTCTTAGGTGCCCGGGACCATGGGTACCGGCTGGGCTGGCTGGGTGCCAAAAACAGTGTTTCCTGGCACATAAGGTTCAGACATATTCCCGCCATTGGATCCCTTTTGTTAGTGATATTTTGAGATCACGTAGGATCTAGTGACCCCTGAAGGGCTCAAACAAGTCCTAAAGGGTGCGAGAATCGATTTTTAGGCAACTCTTACGCTCAAAAAGGCCGTCTTAGGTGCCCGGGACCATGGGTACCGGCTGGGCTGGCTGGGTGCCAAAAACAGTGTTTCCTGGCACATAAGGTTCAGACATATTCCCCATTGGATCCCTTTTGTTAGTGATATTTTGAGATCACGTAGGATCTAGTGACCCCTGAAGGGCTCAAACAAGTCCTAAAGGGTGCGAGAATCGATTTTTAGGCAACTCTTACGCTCAAAAAGGCCGTCTTAGGTGCCCGGGACCATGGGTACCGGCTGGGCTGGCTGGGTGCCAAAAACAGTGTTTCCTGGCACATAAGGTTCAGACATATTCCCGCCATTGGATCCCTTTTGTTAGTGATATTTTGAGATCACGTAGGATCTAGTGACCCCTGAAGGGCTCAAACAAGTCCTAAAGGGTGCGAGAATCGATTTTTAGGCAACTCTTACGCTCAAAAAGGCCGTCTTAGGTGCCCGGGACCATGGGTACCGGCTGGGCTGGCTGGGTGCCAAAAACAGTGTTTCCTGGCACATAAGGTTCAGACATATTCCCGCCATTGGATCCCTTTTGTTAGTGATATTTTGAGATCACGTAGGATCTAGTGACCCCTGAAGGGCTCAAACAAGTCCTAAAGGGTGCGAGAATCGATTTTTAGGCAACTCTTACGCTCAAAAAGGCCGTCTTAGGTGCCCGGGACCATGGGTACCGGCTGGGCTGGCTGGGTGCCAAAAACAGTGTTTCCTGGCACATAAGGTTCAGACATATTCCCGCCATTGGATCCCTTTTGTTAGTGATATTTTGAGATCACGTAGGATCTAGTGACCCCTGAAGGGCTCAAACAAGTCCTAAAGGGTGCGAGAATCGATTTTTAGGCAACTCTTACGCTCAAAAAGGCCGTCTTAGGTGCCCGGGACCATGGGTACCGGCTGGGCTGGCTGGGTGCCAAAAACAGTGTTTCCTGGCACATAAGGTTCAGACATATTCCCGCCATTGGATCCCTTTTGTTAGTGATATTTTGAGATCACGTAGGATCTAGTGACCCCTGAAGGGCTCAAACAAGTCCTAAAGGGTGCGAGAATCGATTTTTAGGCAACTCTTACGCTCAAAAAGGCCGTCTTAGGTGCCCGGGACCATGGGTACCGGCTGGGCTGGCTGGGTGCCAAAAACAGTGTTTCCTGGCACATAAGGTTCAGACATATTCCCGCCATTGGATCCCTTTTGTTAGTGATATTTTGAGATCACGTAGGATCTAGTGACCCCTGAAGGGCTCAAACAAGTCCTAAAGGGTGCGAGAATCGATTTTTAGGCAACTCTTACGCTCAAAAAGGCCGTCTTAGGTGCCCGGGACCATGGGTACCGGCTGGGCTGGCTGGGTGCCAAAAACAGTGTTTCCTGGCACATAAGGTTCAGACATATTCCCGCCATTGGATCCCTTTTGTTAGTGATATTTTGAGATCACGTAGGATCTAGTGACCCCTGAAGGGCTCAAACAAGTCCTAAAGGGTGCGAGAATCGATTTTTAGGCAACTCTTACGCTCAAAAAGGCCGTCTTAGGTGCCCGGGACCATGGGTACCGGCTGGGCTGGCTGGGTGCCAAAAACAGTGTTTCCTGGCACATAAGGTTCAGACATATTCCCGCCATTGGATCCCTTTTGTTAGTGATATTTTGAGATCACGTAGGATCTAGTGACCCCTGAAGGGCTCAAACAAGTCCTAAAGGGTGCGAGAATCGATTTTTAGGCAACTCTTACGCTCAAAAAGGCCGTCTTAGGTGCCCGGGACCATGGGTACCGGCTGGGCTGGCTGGGTGCCAAAAACAGTGTTTCCTGGCACATAAGGTTCAGACATATTCCCGCCATTGGATCCCTTTTGTTAGTGATATTTTGAGATCACGTAGGATCTAGTGACCCCTGAAGGGCTCAAACAAGTCCTAAAGGGTGCGAGAATCGATTTTTAGGCAACTCTTACGCTCAAAAAGGCCGTCTTAGGTGCCCGGGACCATGGGTACCGGCTGGGCTGGCTGGGTGCCAAAAACAGTGTTTCCTGGCACATAAGGTTCAGACATATTCCCGCCATTGGATCCCTTTTGTTAGTGATATTTTGAGATCACGTAGGATCTAGTGACCCCTGAAGGGCTCAAACAAGTCCTAAAGGGTGCGAGAATCGATTTTTAGGCAACTCTTACGCTCAAAAAGGCCGTCTTAGGTGCCCGGGACCATGGGTACCGGCTGGGCTGGCTGGGTGCCAAAAACAGTGTTTCCTGGCACATAAGGTTCAGACATATTCCCGCCATTGGATCCCTTTTGTTAGTGATATTTTGAGATCACGTAGGATCTAGTGACCCCTGAAGGGCTCAAACAAGTCCTAAAGGGTGCGAGAATCGATTTTTAGGCAACTCTTACGCTCAAAAAGGCCGTCTTAGGTGCCCGGGACCATGGGTACCGGCTGGGCTGGCTGGGTGCCAAAAACAGTGTTTCCTGGCACATAAGGTTCAGACATATTCCCGCCATTGGATCCCTTTTGTTAGTGATATTTTGAGATCACGTAGGATCTAGTGACCCCTGAAGGGCTCAAACAAGTCCTAAAGGGTGCGAGAATCGATTTTTAGGCAACTCTTACGCTCAAAAAGGCCGTCTTAGGTGCCCGGGACCATGGGTACCGGCTGGGCTGGCTGGGTGCCAAAAACAGTGTTTCCTGGCACATAAGGTTCAGACATATTCCCGCCATTGGATCCCTTTTGTTAGTGATATTTTGAGATCACGTAGGATCTAGTGACCCCTGAAGGGCTCAAACAAGTCCTAAAGGGTGCGAGAATCGATTTTTAGGCAACTCTTACGCTCAAAAAGGCCGTCTTAGGTGCCCGGGACCATGGGTACCGGCTGGGCTGGCTGGGTGCCAAAAACAGTGTTTCCTGGCACATAAGGTTCAGACATATTCCCGCCATTGGATCCCTTTTGTTAGTGATATTTTGAGATCACGTAGGATCTAGTGACCCCTGAAGGGCTCAAACAAGTCCTAAAGGGTGCGAGAATCGATTTTTAGGCAACTCTTACGCTCAAAAAGGCCGTCTTAGGTGCCCGGGACCATGGGTACCGGCTGGGCTGGCTGGGTGCCAAAAACAGTGTTTCCTGGCACATAAGGTTCAGACATATTCCCGCCATTGGATCCCTTTTGTTAGTGATATTTTGAGATCACGTAGGATCTAGTGACCCCTGAAGGGCTCAAACAAGTCCTAAAGGGTGCGAGAATCGATTTTTAGGCAACTCTTACGCTCAAAAAGGCCGTCTTAGGTGCCCGGGACCATGGGTACCGGCTGGGCTGGCTGGGTGCCAAAAACAGTGTTTCCTGGCACATAAGGTTCAGACATATTCCCGCCATTGGATCCCTTTTGTTAGTGATATTTTGAGATCACGTAGGATCTAGTGACCCCTGAAGGGCTCAAACAAGTCCTAAAGGGTGCGAGAATCGATTTTTAGGCAACTCTTACGCTCAAAAAGGCCGTCTTAGGTGCCCGGGACCATGGGTACCGGCTGGGCTGGCTGGGTGCCAAAAACAGTGTTTCCTGGCACATAAGGTTCAGACATATTCCCGCCATTGGATCCCTTTTGTTAGTGATATTTTGAGATCACGTAGGATCTAGTGACCCCTGAAGGGCTCAAACAAGTCCTAAAGGGTGCGAGAATCGATTTTTAGGCAACTCTTACGCTCAAAAAGGCCGTCTTAGGTGCCCGGGACCATGGGTACCGGCTGGGCTGGCTGGGTGCCAAAAACAGTGTTTCCTGGCACATAAGGTTCAGACATATTCCCGCCATTGGATCCCTTTTGTTAGTGATATTTTGAGATCACGTAGGATCTAGTGACCCCTGAAGGGCTCAAACAAGTCCTAAAGGGTGCGAGAATCGATTTTTAGGCAACTCTTACGCTCAAAAAGGCCGTCTTAGGTGCCCGGGACCATGGGTACCGGCTGGGCTGGCTGGGTGCCAAAAACAGTGTTTCCTGGCACATAAGGTTCAGACATATTCCCGCCATTGGATCCCTTTTGTTAGTGATATTTTGAGATCACGTAGGATCTAGTGACCCCTGAAGGGCTCAAACAAGTCCTAAAGGGTGCGAGAATCGATTTTTAGGCAACTCTTACGCTCAAAAAGGCCGTCTTAGGTGCCCGGGACCATGGGTACCGGCTGGGCTGGCTGGGTGCCAAAAACAGTGTTTCCTGGCACATAAGGTTCAGACATATTCCCGCCATTGGATCCCTTTTGTTAGTGATATTTTGAGATCACGTAGGATCTAGTGACCCCTGAAGGGCTCAAACAAGTCCTAAAGGGTGCGAGAATCGATTTTTAGGCAACTCTTACGCTCAAAAAGGCCGTCTTAGGTGCCCGGGACCATGGGTACCGGCTGGGCTGGCTGGGTGCCAAAAACAGTGTTTCCTGGCACATAAGGTTCAGACATATTCCCGCCATTGGATCCCTTTTGTTAGTGATATTTTGAGATCACGTAGGATCTAGTGACCCCTGAAGGGCTCAAACAAGTCCTAAAGGGTGCGAGAATCGATTTTTAGGCAACTCTTACGCTCAAAAAGGCCGTCTTAGGTGCCCGGGACCATGGGTACCGGCTGGGCTGGCTGGGTGCCAAAAACAGTGTTTCCTGGCACATAAGGTTCAGACATATTCCCGCCATTGGATCCCTTTTGTTAGTGATATTTTGAGATCACGTAGGATCTAGTGACCCCTGAAGGGCTCAAACAAGTCCTAAAGGGTGCGAGAATCGATTTTTAGGCAACTCTTACGCTCAAAAAGGCCGTCTTAGGTGCCCGGGACCATGGGTACCGGCTGGGCTGGCTGGGTGCCAAAAACAGTGTTTCCTGGCACATAAGGTTCAGACATATTCCCGCCATTGGATCCCTTTTGTTAGTGATATTTTGAGATCACGTAGGATCTAGTGACCCCTGAAGGGCTCAAACAAGTCCTAAAGGGTGCGAGAATCGATTTTTAGGCAACTCTTACGCTCAAAAAGGCCGTCTTAGGTGCCCGGGACCATGGGTACCGGCTGGGCTGGCTGGGTGCCAAAAACAGTGTTTCCTGGCACATAAGGTTCAGACATATTCCCGCCATTGGATCCCTTTTGTTAGTGATATTTTGAGATCACGTAGGATCTAGTGACCCCTGAAGGGCTCAAACAAGTCCTAAAGGGTGCGAGAATCGATTTTTAGGCAACTCTTACGCTCAAAAAGGCCGTCTTAGGTGCCCGGGACCATGGGTACCGGCTGGGCTGGCTGGGTGCCAAAAACAGTGTTTCCTGGCACATAAGGTTCAGACATATTCCCGCCATTGGATCCCTTTTGTTAGTGATATTTTGAGATCACGTAGGATCTAGTGACCCCTGAAGGGCTCAAACAAGTCCTAAAGGGTGCGAGAATCGATTTTTAGGCAACTCTTACGCTCAAAAAGGCCGTCTTAGGTGCCCGGGACCATGGGTACCGGCTGGGCTGGCTGGGTGCCAAAAACAGTGTTTCCTGGCACATAAGGTTCAGACATATTCCCGCCATTGGATCCCTTTTGTTAGTGATATTTTGAGATCACGTAGGATCTAGTGACCCCTGAAGGGCTCAAACAAGTCCTAAAGGGTGCGAGAATCGATTTTTAGGCAACTCTTACGCTCAAAAAGGCCGTCTTAGGTGCCCGGGACCATGGGTACCG
The DNA here is from genome assembly GCA_900893395.1 of Euglena gracilis. Taxonomy (NCBI): domain Eukaryota; phylum Euglenozoa; class Euglenophyceae; order Euglenales; family Euglenaceae; genus Euglena; species Euglena gracilis. Next base: position 12,724 of record CAAHFI011370981.1, read on the forward strand.
GCTGGGCTGGCTGGGTGCCAAAAACAGTGTTTCCTGGCACATAAGGTTCAGACATATTCCCGCCATTGGATCCCTTTTGTTAGTGATATTTTGAGATCACGTAGGATCTAGTGACCCCTGAAGGGCTCAAACAAGTCCTAAAGGGTGCGAGAATCGATTTTTAGGCAACTCTTACGCTCAAAAAGGCCGTCTTAGGTGCCCGGGACCATGGGTACCGGCTGGGCTGGCTGGGTGCCAAAAACAGTGTTTCCTGGCACATAAGGTTCAGACATATTCCCGCCATTGGATCCCTTTTGTTAGTGATATTTTGAGATCACGTAGGATCTAGTGACCCCTGAAGGGCTCAAACAAGTCCTAAAGGGTGCGAGAATCGATTTTTAGGCAACTCTTACGCTCAAAAAGGCCGTCTTAGGTGCCCGGGACCATGGGTACCGGCTGGGCTGGCTGGGTGCCAAAAACAGTGTTTCCTGGCACATAAGGTTCAGACATATTCCCGCCATTGGATCCCTTTTGTTAGTGATATTTTGAGATCACGTAGGATCTAGTGACCCCTGAAGGGCTCAAACAAGTCCTAAAGGGTGCGAGAATCGATTTTTAGGCAACTCTTACGCTCAAAAAGGCCGTCTTAGGTGCCCGGGACCATGGGTACCGGCTGGGCTGGCTGGGTGCCAAAAACAGTGTTTCCTGGCACATAAGGTTCAGACATATTCCCGCCATTGGATCCCTTTTGTTAGTGATATTTTGAGATCACGTAGGATCTAGTGACCCCTGAAGGGCTCAAACAAGTCCTAAAGGGTGCGAGAATCGATTTTTAGGCAACTCTTACGCTCAAAAAGGCCGTCTTAGGTGCCCGGGACCATGGGTACCGGCTGGGCTGGCTGGGTGCCAAAAACAGTGTTTCCTGGCACATAAGGTTCAGACATATTCCCGCCATTGGATCCCTTTTGTTAGTGATATTTTGAGATCACGTAGGATCTAGTGACCCCTGAAGGGCTCAAACAAGTCCTAAAGGGTGCGAGAATCGATTTTTAGGCAACTCTTACGCTCAAAAAGGCCGTCTTAGGTGCCCGGGACCATGGGTACCGGCTGGGCTGGCTGGGTGCCAAAACAGTGTTTCCTGGCACATAAGGTTCAGACATATTCCCGCCATTGGATCCCTTTTGTTAGTGATATTTTGAGATCACGTAGGATCTAGTGACCCCTGAAGGGCTCAAACAAGTCCTAAAGGGTGCGAGAATCGATTTTTAGGCAACTCTTACGCTCAAAAAGGCCGTCTTAGGTGCCCGGGACCATGGGTACCGGCTGGGCTGGCTGGGTGCCAAAAACAGTGTTTCCTGGCACATAAGGTTCAGACATATTCCCGCCATTGGATCCCTTTTGTTAGTGATATTTTGAGATCACGTAGGATCTAGTGACCCCTGAAGGGCTCAAACAAGTCCTAAAGGGTGCGAGAATCGATTTTTAGGCAACTCTTACGCTCAAAAAGGCCGTCTTAGGTGCCCGGGACCATGGGTACCGGCTGGGCTGGCTGGGTGCCAAAAACAGTGTTTCCTGGCACATAAGGTTCAGACATATTCCCGCCATTGGATCCCTTTTGTTAGTGATATTTTGAGATCACGTAGGATCTAGTGACCCCTGAAGGGCTCAAACAAGTCCTAAAGGGTGCGAGAATCGATTTTTAGGCAACTCTTAAAAAGGCCGTCTTAGGTGCCCGGGACCATGGGTACCGGCTGGGCTGGCTGGGTGCCAAAAACAGTGTTTCCTGGCACATAAGGTTCAGACATATTCCGCCATTGGATCCCTTTTGTTAGTGATATTTTGAGATCGTACTAGTGACCCCTGAAGGCTCAAACAAGTCCTAAAGGGTGCGCGATTTTTAGGCAACTCTTACGCTCAAAAGGCCGTCTTAGGTGCCCGGGACCATGGGTACCGGCTGGCTGTTGCCAGTGTTTTGGCACATAAGGTTCAGACATATTCCCGCCATTGGATCCCTTTTGTTAGTGATATTTTGAGATCACGTAGGATCTAGTGACCCCTGAAGGGCTCAAACAAGTCCTAAAGGGTGCGAGAATCGATTTTTAGGTCTTACGCTCAAAAGGCCGTTTAGGTGCCCGGGACCATGGGTACCGGCTGGGCTGGCTGGGTGCCAAAACAGTGTTTCCTGGCACATAAGGTTCAGACATATTCCCGCCATTGGATCCCTTTTGTTAGTGATATTTTGAGATCACGTAGGATCTAGTGACCCCTGAAGGGCTCAAACAAGTCCTAAAGGGTGCGAGAATCGATTTTTAGGCAACTCTTACGCTCAAAAAGGCCGTCTTAGGTGCCCGGGACCATGGGTACCGGCTGGGCTGGCTGGGTGCCAAAAACAGTGTTTCCTGGCACATAAGGTTCAGACATATTCCGCCATTGGATCCTTTTGTTAGTGATATTTTGAGATCACGTAGGATCTAGTGACCCCTGAAGGGCTCAAACAAGTCCTAAAGGGTGCGAGAATCGATTTTAGGCAACTCTTACGGCAACTCTTACGCTCAAAAAGGCCGCTTAGGTGCCCGGGACCATGGGTACCTGCTGGGCTGGCTGGGTGCCAACAGCGTTTCCTGGCACATAAGGTTCAGACATATTCCCGCCATTGGACCCTTTTGTTGTGATATTTTGAGATCACGTAGGATCTAGTGACCCCTGAAGGGCTCAAACAAGTCCTAAAGGGTGCGAGAATCGATTTTTAGGCAACTCTTACGCTCAAAAAGGCCGCCTTAGGTGCCCGGGACCATGGGTACCGCTGGCTGGCTGGGTGCCAAAAACAACGTTTCCTGGCACATAAGGTTCAGACATATTCCCCCATTGGACCCTTTTGTTGTGATATTTTGAGATCACGTAGGATCTAGTGACCCCTGAAGGGCTCAAACAAGTCCTAAAGGGTGCGAGAATCGATTTTTAGGCAACTCTTACGCTCAAAAAGGCCTTAGGTGCCCGGGACCATGGGTACCTGCTGGGCTGGCTGGGTGCCAAAAACAGCGTTTCCTGGCACATAAGGTTCAGACATATTCCCACCATTGGACCCTTTGTTGGTGATATTTTGAGATCACGTAGGATCTAGTGACCCCTGAAGGCTCAAACAAGTCCTAAAGGGTGCGAGAATCGATTTAGGCAACTCTTACGCTCAAAAAGGCCGCTTAGGTGCCCGGACCATGGGTACCTGCTGGCTGGCTGGCCAAAAACAGCGTTTCCTGGCACATAAGGTTCAGACATATTCCGCCATTGACCCTTTTGTTTGATATTTGAGATCACGTAGGATCTAGTGACCCCTGAAGGGCTCAAACAAGTCCTAAAGGGTGCAGAATCGATTTTTAGGCAACTCTTACGCTCAAAAAGGCCGCCTTAGGTGCCCGGGACCATGGGTACCTGCTGGCTGCTGGGTGCCAAAAACAGCGTTCCTGGCACATAAGGTTCAGACATATTCCCACCATTGGACCCCTTTTGTTGTGATATTTTGAGATCACGTAGGATCTAGTGACCCCTGAAGGGCTCAAAACAAGTCCCTAAAGGGTGCGAGAATCGATTTTCAACTCTTACGCTCAAAAAGGCCTTAGGTGCCCGGCCACTGCTGGGCTGCTGGGTGCCATGTTTCCTGGCACATAGGTTCCCTTGGACCCTTTTGTTGTGATATTTGAGATCACGTAGATCTAGTGACCCCTGAAGGGCTCAAACAATCCTAAAGGTGCGAGAATCGATTTTTAGGCAACTCTTACGCTCAAAAAGGCCGTCTTAGGTGCCCGGACCATGGGTACCTGCTGGGCTGGCTGGGTGCCAAAACAGCGTTTTCCTGCACATAAGGTCAGACATATTCCCACCATTGGATCCCCTTTGTGTGATTTTGAGATCACGTAGGATCTAGACCTGAAGGCTCAAACAAGTCCTAAAGGTGCGAGAATCGATTTTTAGGCAACTCTTACGTCAAAAAGGCCGCCTTAGGTGCCCGGACCCATGGGTACCGCTGGGCTGGCTGTGCCAAAA
>CAAHFI011372051.1:0-11688 GCA_900893395.1 Euglena gracilis
TTTTTTGAGGTCGGAATGTCACAAAAACCCCAGACTTACACCCTCAAAGTGAAAAAAAAAAAGAACCGAAAAAAACACCAAAACCCCGCCGCCCCCCCCAGTTCCTTTGTGACAACTGCCAGCGCCAGGGAGTGCTCTGGAGGTGGGGTGGCAGGTCCACCCCTTTGCTTGCTTTCTGACGTTTTGTGGCGTTGTGGAGGTTTTGGAAGTTGTTGATAAGGAAGATACAGAACACAAGGGGATTGCCACCCGTTACTATTCGAGTTCGGTGGCAAATCGTCCATCAATGCCCCACTGATGTTTAAGGCTCCGTGACACCCACACAGGGATTTTGAGACAAAGAAGAATGGGAATGGGCGAAGAGCAGCGTGTAGAGGTGTTGTGCTGAAAGTTGCGGTGGTGTAAGGTATGTCTGAGAAGAAATGGGTTTGATGTGTGGCTTTCTCTTTTCATATTGTGAAGGAGCATGGACTTGAACAGTGCGGAATTTGAGTTTGGCGGATGAGGGTGCTTGAAGGATCTCCGCCTTTTCCAGGCATCAAGCCTGCTGCCCCCCATCGTTGATGCCATTTTTTCCATTCAGTGGACACAGGGGTGTACTGACGACGGGAGGCACGATGCAGAGGGCACTGGGTCCCGAATTCGAAGGGGGGAGTGCGCACGCAATGGGTCCAAGACCAGCAGAAAGGGTGCCAAGGAGCAAAGGCACCTCATTCATTGCGTCAGGATGCTGAATGTGCCTTGCCCTTTTTGCCATGTACACTGTGTTTCTCTGCTGGGCTTGCCCCATTGCTGCAGGAGGGCCTTGTGAGTGTGCAGGTGTGTCGCGGTTTGTTGTCGAGTGTTTTTGATCAAATCCTGGAGTGCATCGGGTGTGTTGAACAGTTGTGATTCTCCCAATGATGTTTGATGTGTGGAATGGCGCAAGCGTGGGAGTCCACTCCGCCAGAAAATGTGTTCGACCCAGGCTTCTGGCAAGTAGCTCATGAGGACAGCGTGACATTGCAGTCGAATTGCAGAGGGAGGGTCCAATCCATCCAATTTGATTTGGCCCGCCTGTCAAATGTCCAGAGCTGCAGTTGCTCAAAGGCAGGGTTCCCCCCGTCCCGTGCCAACCCCCCGGGGGGGGGGGCACTGCTTCCGTGCCTGAGATGCTTCAGGCCAGCCCCCTGCAACATCCACCCAGGGCGTGCAGTCATCCCGGCCCATTGGGGGGGGGGGTGATAGAAAGAGGGTGTCCACTTCCTCCCGAGGGGGGCGTTTTTTGGGTGTTGGATTTCCATTGATTGCATTGAAGTTTGTCAATATTTAATCATTTTTGAAGGGAAAAAATTGCCAGCAGGTGCCGAAACTTGCATCTCTGGCCAAATTCTATTTGCCGCGATTCACACCAGACCTGGAATCGGAATCGGTCGCTTTGACCGGGAAGGGGCAAAACCCCACTCCAACAAACCGCCATCCCACCCAACCCCTCTTGGGGGCCGCCGCCCTTGGCCCAGCACTGGCCCACCAAGCAGCTCAAGGCGTGCCTGAAGGAGGCCGGGGGCAGGGCGGGCCGGCCAGGCTGCCCCGGTTTAACCGAACATGTTCTGTTGTCAACTTCGGTAGATTCCTTTAAAGCTCTATTAAAGCATAAACAAAAGTTATTATTCAAAGCATGAACAAACACGGCATTTTCCTTGCCGCGCGGGGGAGGGGGGGCTGGACGTTCTGCCTTGCCTGCCATGCCTTTGACAACAAGAAAGAGGAGGCAGTGGAGAGCCCTCGTGCTCTTCATGGATGCGAAGGTTATTTGCCGCCATCCCATAAAGCAGGGACAACGACAGGGGTTTAAATGGTGATAGGCCTCATGTTGGCTTGTCATGTGGTCGGCTTCCCGCCTCCGGAGAACGCACCTCTTCTCCAATGCCTGTGTGCTGTCCAGTGGCATCCCTCAGGGAAACAGTGGGAAGAGGGCATGTCGTTTGATTTGGCTGGGCGGTGGGTGCCACCCACCCTGAGGCAGATCGCGCTGCCCCGGAAGGAGAGCCACGCCCAGCTGGTGGAGTTGGTGGACCGGCACGGGCTGGCCGGCGGGCTGTCCGGTACCAGCCCCCCCCCCCCAACGCGGTACGAAGCCAGTTTGGCCGTCCGAACACCACCCATGGGGTGTATTTGTGGGGGTGGGGACGGTTTGTGGAGAGGGTAAAGTTGAGAATCGGGCGGGGCTGGCGTCCACTCCTCTGCGGGGCTCGGGGAGAAGTATGCGCCGCGCTGCTGTCCAATCTCCACACCAGGGTGTTCTTAAGCATCCCGATGCGGGTCCTCAGGGGTACATGGGGCCTGGGGTCTGGACCACCCGCCTCCAAACTGTAAAGCGCAGGAAAACTTCGGTTCTTTGGCCAGCCAAGGGACTGTGCATAGCTCAGCGGGATGGAGAGGGGGCAACGGCTCAGCAAGTCACACTCAGGACCCCACCTGCTCCTGTGGGAGTGACTCCCCACCCGCCCCATCCCTGCAGGGCTCCGTCGTACCGCCAGGTGTTCCTCCAGCTCTGCAAGGATGGTGTGCTGTGATCTGCCCCCCCACCAGTGTAACAGCGTGAGGGTGTGGATCGGGGCCATTGCCCCGATCTAACGTGCGTGGATGGCCCTAGTCAACCTCCGCCCATCCCACCTCTGCAGTCAGCCTCGTCTGTGGTCTCTTCGGCGCGCCATGCCTCGCCCTGGTCACCCTGCTGGCGTACAAGTGGGCGGAGTGCCGGGCCTGGCTCCGTACGTTTTGCTTATCAACCAGTATCACTTTCTTGCCCCCCCCACGAAGGTGATGTAAAATGATTGGAAATGGGCACAGTCCGCAGCCAGCTTATGACTGTGTCCATGTGTATGTGTATGTTCTGTCTGTGTTCAGGGGGATCATGCACCCCTTTTCTTGCATTTTTGTGGTGCTTTTTTGCAAAATTTGTTTGTTTTTTTTTGCTTTGTGCATGTTTTTTTTTATAATTCTGTTTGTTTTTTTTATGTTTCTGCATATCTCTTATATTCTGTTTCTCGTAGAAAAGGTTTTTGGCTTAAAATATCCTCATTTTGGACCAGATTTCTGGTGCCCAATTTTTATCGATTTCGGCCAAGAAGTTGCTTATTTTTTAACTATTTTTATTATTCATCCTTTAATCCCTGGGCCACGCATTTCCATAACAGCAAATTGGTGTATTTTTTGGGATTGTGATATTGCAAATGTCTGCATCCCAAAAATGCATACAAATGAACCTGCTTTCTATGTCAAGTGAACCTGCTTTCTATGTGTTTATTTGTTTATTTGTGCCCTGTTTTCTGAGCCCCACGCTGTTCCACACACCCTGCACCTCCCCAGTGGCCTCCACGGATGACCTCGCGCTGTGGAAGCGGCTTGGTCTCTCTGCCGCTGAGGGCTCGTCCTTGAAGGCTGCCTTCCAAAAGCATCAACTACCGGTTGCTGCCCCCACGCATTTGTGTGACCCCTCCGCATTGTTCTCGGTGAAGGGCTGGCGTATGCCATCAAACCCGCTTATGACCTGGGTTTGAATTAGCCACAGAAAAGGGAGTGTTCCTTGGGGGGTCATTCGGCCAATTTTTTTCGGGGGGGAGTTTCGGAGCGGCTTTGTGTCCAAAAGCCTGCCCTCTGCCTGCCGGCCCCTTCCCCAGGCCGGGGTCATTCGGGGCCCACTGGGGAAGGTCCTGGACGAGCCCATATCGACGTTGGCAGCAATCACGCTGGTGGTATGCCCCCCTTCCCAGGTGGTGGCACATGGGGCAGGCTTCGAGGTGGTGGGGTTGGCCGCCGTTGCTCACCGTCAGTTATCCCTGTTTGCTTTTTTACCCCACATCCCGGTTTCCACCTACCAGGTGGAAATGGTGGCAATGGGTGAACGATGAAATCTCGACGATTTTTTCTCCGCTCTTTTGTTTTTTTTTGCAGATTTTGTGTTCCTCTCTCTGCCCTGGTTCTATTTCTAAATCTTCTTTTTTTGACTTTGACCCCCCTTTGGGTTTCGAGAGTGGGTGGGTGGGTGGGTGAGATGGGCCGCTGGGGGGGGGGGGTGCACCATGGGCCAAATTTTAAATTTTGGCCCCGGCCAAAGGCCGGCTGAAAAACTTTTAAAGGCTGTATTTTGGATAGGTAGGTGGGTGGGTGGGTGGCTGACCCGGGGGGGGGGGTCGTGGGTGGGTAGGTTTTCAAAAAAAGTGGGTGGGTGGGTGGGTGGGTGGGTTTGGGCCCCGGGGAAAAGGTGCCCCCTAGAGGTGTCACTAAGCCAATCGATGGTTCCGGCGTGAAGCGCTGAATTTTCCCTTATTTCCCTCAGGTGCCCTGATTTCAGAGGGTCCTTCTGGGGGTCCTGCATCAGGCTGGGCGGGTGGGCGACCCACCCCGGGGTCTTGAAGGAAGCCTGGTACTTTTTCTGTCCCCTCCCCTTTCCCTCCAGCTTTTCCAATCCCACACTGCTCTTCTCCATGCCGTAGCATTCCCATTTGCTGACCCCCCTCCCCCGGGCCACCAACGCCACGGCAAATGGGAGGCGGTGGGATATGGCACGAAGGCAGACCCCTCCCCCCCCCCAACCACCTCCTCCCAGGACCCGTTCCTAACCCCAACCCAATGCCCCCAATGCCCGCCTAACTATTGATCCTAACCCTCACCAATCATACCCCCCGCCTAGCCTAAACCGTTGCCTCTAATTAGGAACGTCCCCAGTCTTAATTCCCCGCGGGCCCACCCCACCCTCACCCGGATTCGTGCCGTCTTGGAGGCGGTGTCGGCCCACCCCAAAGTCACGCCTTGCCCCAACGCCGTGCTGTGCCCCCACACCCCCCCCTGAAGGGCATCGAGTTCCGCTACGCGGAGTTCCTGCAGTGGGCGCAGCAGCGCCTCGACTTCCGCGCACGGGCCCTGCGGCCTACGGGGTGGGGACGCGGTGGAGCTGTTTGTGCGCCGGCAACAGACGTGGCGGCCGGGCGTGGTGGAGGCCGGTGTGTGCCGGTCGGGCGGGGGCATCGGTGCGGGATGGGCATCTGTAGGCCCAGTGACTAGTGTCATTCCGAAGGAGGAGTCCAGTCTGGTTCGGAAATTTCCCTGCGTTCGTCAGGGTGAACGGGAAGTGCAACCTGGAAGTTGCACAGTATTGTGCCGGAGGAAGCAAACAGAGGTCAGGGAGGTTTTTGAAAAAGAGATATGTGCACGCAAGTTCCCCCTCCTCCACGCACACAAGTCCACCGTTCCACAAGCCCAACATTCACCAAAGTGGCATACATTGCATTCCGAATAGGGGGTGTTTGTCGGACACCGGTGCAGTTGGACGCAAGGCGTATTGCACGCCTGCCCCGCCTCCCCTTCCCCTCCCGCCGGGCAGTCGCGGCCCGGCACTACCACATCCGGCACGGCGTCGACGCCGCGGGCGACGGGGACGTCACGCTGGTGGCTTTCGCCGACACATCCACCGTCCTGCGGCCCGCCCCGCCCCCTGCCCCCCCTCACTGGCGGCGGGGCTCGCCCCGTCCCCGGCCTCCGCCCCCGCCCTCCACCCCCTGGGGCCCCGCTCGGCCTCCAGCCTCTCCCCGCCAAACCTCTCGCGACCCCCAACTGGTACTGACGGTTCCCCTCCGTGCCCTGAACGTTTGCAGCGCCCAATGCCTGCGGTTTGGCTCCTCCCAGTTTGCCTCAATGCTGCGGAAAGGTGGGGGGCCGCTTCTCAACCTCTCCCCTGAAACTGCTGACCTCCCCAACAATGATCAGTTGGCAACAAAATCCCCAAAAGGCACAAAACTTGATGGAATAAGTGTTCTCTCGAATCGCCTAGATTTCTAGAAAGCAGGCTTGTTTTTGACTCAGAAGACACCCCCGGGTGGTGGGTCGATGCGTGGTCCGGGCCAGACACCCCCAAGGGGAGTGGTTCTGTACTGAGGGCCTGGTTCGGAAAATGTCTTTCGGATGGCCTGCTTTCGGAGGTCCCATGCCACGGGTGGGTCCCCTACCCCCCCCCCCCCGGGATGTCATGCATGGGTCTTCAAATGGAGGGCTGTGCTGGGAAGACCACGCTGCCCACGCCGGTTGCGCCTGTCGTTGCTGGGGGTGCCCTTGTGGCCAGCGCGGAATACAGCATGCGGGATGTGCAAGGCACATGAAAACCCATACCCAGGCACATCGGGGGAGATAATGGGACGGGAGAACGTTGCCATTGCAGAAGGCCACAGCAGGTCCAGCCCCAAAGGGACAATCCAGGGTGGGCCGGAGGATTTGTCTCCAGCCAAGTCCCGGGGGAATGGGACAGTGGGAGCTCCTCCTCCCGCGACACTGGCACTGCCACCCACCTGTGAACAGTATCAGTCGGTGGACCAAGACTGTGCCAACACACCTCCCTGAGTTGGACCCTTACACTGGATCTACCCCACCCCACCTTTGCAGCTCCCAAGATGCAGCACGGTTCCTGTTCCCCCTCCCTCAAGCATCACTTGGGAGGGATGCCGGTGCAGGTCTGAGGGTCAGCCTCGGCTTAAAGAACACCGGCTGCTGTTCCGCGCCGAAATCTGCGTTGAGCTCATTTTGAGTTCAAATGCAAAGAGTATATTTGGCCTGCCGTCGGGATGCTGTTGCCATGCTCCTTGTGCCGGAGCCGGGGAGACAGATCGGGTTGCAAGAATCCCGAACCCCCAAACAACGTGTCAGGGCCCTTGCCCCTGGCAGTGACAGAAGCACAGGTCTGCATTTGGTCAGTGGTTGCTGAGTTGGGGTGGTTTGTGCGGCACGTTTCGGGTTCTATATGCTTTCCCGGGATGCCAGCTCCCTGTTCGGGCATTTGATGCCGGCGGATGTTGCAACAGCCTGCCATGGCACGGCTATGCCCGGTGCGTTACGGAAAGACTTGTCCCGTGTAAGCTATTTTATGGTTTTATTCTCCGTTCTGTACGTGCTATGTTTTCCCAGTGTAATGGGAGGAACCTTACGGTTGGCCTGGGTCAGGAAACTGCTGCAGCAACCTGGAACCCGCCCGGCTATTTGGCGGGGGGGGGGGTTCGTAGCTGCTCACTGCGCAGCCCCGGCCCCAAACGATAATGTGGAGTACGCCGCGGTGCAGTGTGCGGGGCCCGGCCCACAGCCAGCCCTCCCCCCACTCTCAGCCTCCCGGATGACCCCCCGGCCCCCGCCAGTTCTGGGGCCGGCCCTCTTTTGGGGCTCGCCACCCTCGCCTCCGCAGCCCACCCCCGCCCCGCCCGGGGTCCCTGGCGGGGGTTGCGGCGGCGGCGGCGGCGGGCGACCAGCGGCGGCCTTCTGCCGCGGGGCCAGGGGAGCTGGGTGGCCAGCGGTGAGCAAGGCCGGCAGTTGAAGGGGTGCACTCCGGGGGGGGGGGGGAGGTGGATGCATTTGGTTGGTGGTTGCCGTGTTGGGGCGGTTCGTACGGCGCGTTTCGGGTTCTGTATGCTATGCCCGGGATGCCTGCACCCTGTTTGGGCATTTGATGCCGGCGGATATGTCAACAGCCTATTATGGCATGGCAATGGACAGACTGCCCAGTGTGTAACGCGGGGGGGACTTGTCCCCAGTAGGTTGTTTTGGGGTTTTGTTCTCCGTTCCGTACGTGTTATGTTTTCCCAGTGTGGTAGTGCGGTGGGAGGAATCTTATGGTTGGCCAGGGTCGCCAGGGGTTTGGGTGGATTGGCTGGGGTCCCTGTCGCCCTTGGGCTGGAGCGGGCAGGGCGCGAGCACCCTGGTGTGCATGGCACCGCCACAGCGTCGCCAGCTCGGGGGTTCCCCCGCGGTGGGTGGGGAGCGAGAGGTGTGTTGGTGGTTCGGGCCATGTCGGGGCCTTCTGACGCAGAGCCGTTTGCCAGTGCGTCATGCGGGGGTGCTCCAGCTGTGCGGCAGAGTTATTTGACACGGCATAATGAAAAGGCTCGGCAGTTCCAAGCAGCGGTTGGGTCGGACGAAGTTTTGCCGGGAAGAATGGGCTTGTTGACTGTTGCCGCCGTAGGCCGGAACAAACCTCGGTTGGTGCTAAGCCGCCCAGACGGAGTGTGGGATGAGAGGTGCTCGGAAGTGGAAAACTCCGATCCCACCGTCGGCGCCTTACTTCCTCCTTTGGCCTCAAAGAGGTGTCCATGGCTTGTGGGGAGGGGTAGTTGTCCCGCTTTAGAATGGACGAGGCAAGTGGGAGCCGTGGATTTGGGCAGGGGTATAAGTCAAATGCTGTGACAAATGGACGAAGAATGCCCCACCGAACGACAATCATTTTTGGAAAGAGTCACAAATAAAGACACAGAGAACCCCCAAAAAGCCAAACTCAATTTTTATGTGTGAGGATCCAGGTGGGACAAAGACATGCAAGAACATGACTTTTGGCAGCTTTGAGAGCATGCTAATTCCAAACACATGCTACTTTGTTTCCAATAGTTTCCAAAAAGACTGATGAAAAGCTTGGTCACAGGGAAAATTTTGATCCAAAAATGACCTGGTCTAAAGCATTTTTTTCAGTGTCATTTCCTAGCAGAAAACTGCTGGGAAAATAACACACAGCAGCACACACACACACACACACACACACACATTTTGAAATTCGAAAAACAGAAAGAAGAAGAACGAGTGCGACAGAGATCCCGGAGGTCATTTCTGCCTTTGCTGGCAGCCCTCCACGTATTTTGTTGATTTTGTTCCAAAAATCCCAAATTGGCCAAAAAATGGGCATTTTTGGCAAGTGTTATTGTGGGTCCAAGTTTTTTTTTCGAAGCTTCGCACTCTTCACTGGAAAGAATTTTCCACTAGCTAGTTTTGCTAGTGCCCCCCCCCCGGGGCGTCAATTGGGATTTTCCACCAGCCAAATTTGAAGCTGGAGCTGCAGCCCAGCACCCCTTCTGGGCAGGTTACAAAAGTAGCCCAGATTCTGCACTCCAGAAAATGCAAAAAAAAAACCCTTCTTCCTTCCTTTTTAAACTTTTTTGGGGTGTTTTGTTGCTTTGGTGCTTTCTGCATCAAAAATGACCTTAAAAACATTCAGCATTTTTTAGAGTGTTTACACCCCGGTCTGTGCACCAATCCAAACCCCCACCTCCGGCTGAAAACCATTGAAAGATTCCCACTACCGTGGCAGAGTGAATGCATCTCAGTTAGCACTCTAATCTCACCTTCTTCCCCGTTACACATAAGAAAAATTCATCCAGGAACGTCCAAAACTCACTGACAGCTAGTGGGAAGTCATCTGATTGATACAACCCCCCCCCCGAGAAAAGTCGCAAATGGTGAACTTAAAATGCTCCCCCAGCGATATGCCACTTAATCAGAAATGGCATCCAAAACTCACAGGGATTTTGAACCAATTCTGGCCACATGACCACAGAACCAAAGAAGAACAGAAAGGAATTGCACGACCCCTTGCAGTTTTGAGTCCACACCCCCCTCCCCTCCGTGGCATCAGGAGGGCGGTCCGGACCCCCCCCCCCAGGGCTTCCCTCCACCCCTGGATTACCCGCCCGATGCTCCCCCTGGCAGTTGCTGCTGGCACTGGGGGCGCTGGGGCTGGCCCTGGCGTGGTATCCAGGCGGAGCGACGCGGCGCCGACCCCGCCCGCCGACCGGAAAGGTGGCGCGTGTCCCGGCTGTGGGTTGGCTTCCCGCTCACCCCCGCACTCTGCTTTTCCCTGGGTTCACATGCAAATCAGCTCCCAGAGTTGGACTCTGAAAGTTCAAAATTGAAGCCCAGGCTGGGCTGTTTTGTCTCCACAAGGTGGCATGGGTGCAGGAGATCACCAACGTCCCCGCTGTCGGGGTGACTACGGCGCACATTTCTTGTCGCTTCCGCAGCCCGTGGTGCACCATGGCTTTGGCAGAGTCCAGCCACGGCCTTCGCCCTTTGCGAGTCTTATCAGGCATCTATATTTATCCAACAGCCTGTGTGGTGGCTTTTCCGGATGGAGCACCTCCGTTGCATTCCTCGCGTTGACTGACTTCGGAGGCCTGGGATGGGGCAGAGTTTGGCGGGGGGTGTCTGACCCAACCATTGTTAATCCTGTTCACGTGTCATGGAGCCCCCCAAGGTCCTCGGTCCATTGCCAGGCTGGGCAGGACAGAGTCGCCCCATCGATGCCTGGCGGCATTCATGCATGGCTGGAGTCTGGGCCCACAGGCTCCCAAGCCCTTTACCTGCGAGCCCGCTACGCTGCGGTGGAGGTGTTGGCTTTTGCGACGCTGGCACATTGTGGCTTGCATGGGCACCGTGGCAGAGGTGGTCCAGTTAACTGTGGCACCGACATCAGAGACCTGTTTTCCCTCTTCCCCCCCCTTGATTCTTTTGGAGCGATACCCGCTTGCGACGGCGCAAATACCAGCAGCAATGATTTCAATACCAAACAAAAGCAGCAGGCACGCAGCAAATGTCTGGACTGCACTGTGTGAATATTGGGCCTTCTCTTCCTGGGTCTTGTTCTCAACCAGCACGCTCCCCCGACCAGTTCTATTGACCTGGCAGCACTCCAACCAACAGTCCCCTTCTCCTCGGCCCAAACACAGAGGAGAGGAGCCCCAAGCCCCCCCCCCTCCCGCCAGACGCCGGACATGGCGATGGGGGTGTACCGGCTGGACCAGCGCAACTCCTTCCTGTGCGGCTACCTCCCGCGCCGCCCTCACCGCGTGGCCCTCCCAATGGGGCTCCGCCGCCGTCACCCACTCCCTCGACGCTGCCTCGCGGTGCGCAGCGGGAGGCCATTGCCCGCTTCCAGTATGGGCCCGTCCCCCCGAGCTTCCATCGAACGGGAAAGATTTGAGACAGTGGTGTTCAGCAACGTTTCGAGGTTCGGGGACCGGTAACCATCAAATGCCATTACCCCATGATCATCCACGCATATTCAGCGACATTGGCTAACTACTATAACTACTCTATAACTACTATGTAACTACTATCGATTTCTGTGTAACCCATGCGTGTGCATATTTGTACGCCTGTGTTTGTTATTGTGTGGCATGTTCATGCGGCTGGGATCGTGCTTGTGTCTGCCGTGCAAATGCGTTGCGTGTGGTGCGGCCCAGGCCAGACGTGGTGGTCGGGTCCAGCTGGGGCGTGCCATCGGCTGCTGGCATTCGCCTCCGGGCGTGGCAGGGGCCGACGCTGCTGCTGGCCCCGGCCCTGACCCTCGCCATCCGCAAGCTGGGGGAGGTGCGCCGGGCCGCCTGGCCACTCCCCCCCAAACTTCGAGCAGCAGCTTTGTGAAATGAGGCAGACGATAATTACAGTAAAAAAGTCACGCCAGAGATTATGATCAAAATATTTGGATAATATTTGATTTTTAAAATTAATTTTGGTAATTTTTTGAAATTGTGAAATTGATTTCAGTAAAATTTGGCATTCAACCACTCTTTAGCCCTTTTTGCCATGTGTCAAGCAGTTTCCCCTTACTTTCATTGACCCAATGTTCATGATTTTTTGTGTATTTTGGTTCAGTGATGGTAGAAGTTGGGGGTAGTACCAAATTTTGACCACCATAATTTGTCTGCACTGCGCCTGGCCGCACGTACCTGCCGCCTCCTCCGGCTGTGCTTGCCCACAGCCCCTCAGCGGAGTACAGCTGGTCGCCGTGTTGCGAGCCGTCAAAGCTCCCCACACTCCACAACCTGTGAGCACCTTGTCGCCATGCTCACCACACACACTTGTCAACACCGGATGGAAACGGGGGAAGTGGAAAGGGGTTGCCCC
>CAAHFI011372113.1:0-31872 GCA_900893395.1 Euglena gracilis
ACAATGGGTGGTTGGGGGTGTGCCTGTGTGTATTCTTTGGCGTGGCACTGCACCATTGCCATTGCGGTTCAGGCGTGAGCGGCGAGCCAGGAGCCCGGTACCCCGAGCGACAGCCCAAGTGTGCATCTGCTCCCGGGAGCACGGCGCTGTGGCCACTGAAATGCCCCGAAATCAGGGAAATGGGCAGCGTTGCTGCCCGATATGCCTGCGCATTTGCCACCGCCATTGCGGCCACTTTTACCGTTTCATTTTCTCTTGGTGGTGATTGGTCGCGTGCTTTTTCTCTGTCCGGATTTTCGAAATGGCTGTATTCTTTGTGATTTGTGCCTACGTTTACGCAAAAAAAGTTGTGCAAAGCAACGTGGGGTAAAAACAAGCCGCAGAGCGGGAATTTGGATGCCTCCCATCATGGCGCAGCTCAGGAATTTCGACCCAGTGGGGTCAAGCAGCCAGCCGCCTTTTCCAGCCTCGAACCCTTCTCCCCAACCATCGACGAGTTAATTATTTTCCAGGTGGGCGGTAATTTTTGCTTTTGGAGGTGCAAAGATGGGCGAAAATGGGCAAAATGGGTCGGAATTCGGCTGGCCAGCTCAAATTTAGGGTCAAAATCCGGTTTTCTGAACATTTGGCAGTTTTTAGGGCATTTTTGAAGTTTCAAGTATCACAAGTGGTATCACAAGTTTCAGCTCAAGTTTCAAGACCCAAGTATCACAACGTCAGCTCCCCATATCATGTGCCGCCGTTCTCGTCGCTCAGGCCTCAGCGTGAGCCACCAAGCCAAGTGTGTCCCGCACCACGTGTCGCCCGGTGCCATTGCGCAGGCCCCTCCGCGGCACCATTTTCCTCACAATGGTGTGGTTGGGGTGTGCCTGGTGTGTATATTCTTTGGCGTGGCACTGCACCATTGCCATTGCGGTTCAGGCGTGAGCGGCGAGCCAGGGAGCCCGGTCACCCCGAGCGACAGCCCAAGTGTGCATCTGCTCCCGGGAGCACGGCGCTGTGGGCCACTGAAATGGCTGCCCCGAAATCAGGGAATGGGCAGCGTTGCTGCCCGATATGCCTGCGCATTGCCACCGCATTGCGGCCACTTTTTACCGTTTCATTTGTCTCTTGGTGGTAATTGGTCGCGTGTTTTTCTCTGTCCGGGATTTTCGAAATGGCTGTATTCTTTGTGATTGTGCCTACGTTTAGCAAAAAAGTTGTGCAAAGCAACGGGGTAAAACAAGTCGCAGAGCGGGAATTTCTGGATGCCTCCCATCATGGCGCAGCTCAGGAAATTTCGATCCCAGTGGGTCAAGCCAGCAGCCGCCTTTTTCCAGCCTCGAACCCTTCTCCCCCAACCATCGACGAGTGATTTATTTTCCAGGTGGGCGGTAATGGATTTTTGCTTTTTGGAGGTGCAAAGATGGGCGAAAATGGGCAAAATGGGTCGGAATTCGGCTGGCCAGCTCAAATTTAGGGTCAAAATCCGGTTTTCTGAACATTTGGCAGTTTTTAGGGCATTTTTGAAGTTTCAAGTATCACAAGTGGTATCACAAGTTTCAGCTCCAAGTTTCAAGACCCAAGTATCACAACGTCAGCTCCCCATATCATGTGCCGCCGTTCTCGTCGCTCAGGCCTCAGCGTGAGCCCACCAAGCCCAAGTGTGTCCCGCACCACGTGTCGCCGGTGCCATGTGCGCAGGCCCCTCCGCGGCCACCATTTCCTCACAATGGGTGTTGGGGGTGTGCCTGGGTGTGTATATTCTTTGGCGTGGCACTGCACCATTGCCATTGCGGTTCAGGCGTGAGCGGCGAGCCAGGGAGCCGGTCACCCGAGCGACAGCCCAAGTGTGCATCTGCTCCCGGAGCACGGCGCTGTGGGCACTGAAATGCCCCGAAATCAGGGAATGGCAGCGTTGCTGCCGATATGCCTGCGCATTTGCCACCGCCATTGCGGCCACTTTTACGTTTCATTGTGTCTTTGGTGTAATTGGTCGCGTGCTTTTTTCTCTGTCCGGGATTTTCGAAATGGCTGTATTCTTTGTGATTTGTGCCTACGTTTAGCAAAAAAGTTGTGCAAAGCAACGTGGGGTAAAACAAGCCGCAGAGCGGGAATTTCTGGATGCCTCCCATCATGGCGCAGCTCAGGAAATTTCGATCCCAGTGGGGTCAAGCCAGCCAGCCGCCTTTTTCCAGCCTCGAACCCTTCTCCCCAACCATCGACGAGTGTGATTTTTTCCAGGTGGCGGTAATGGATTTTTGCTTTTTGGAGGTGCAAAGATGGGCGAAAATGGCAAAAATGGGTCGGAATTCGGCTGGCCAGCTCAAATTTAGGGTCAAAATCCGTTTTCTGAACATTTGGCAGTTTTTAGGGCATTTTTGAAGTTTCAAGTATCACAAGTGGTATCACAAGTTTCAGCTTCAAGTTTCAAGACCCAAGTATCACAACGTCAGCTCCCCATATCATGTGCCGCCGTTCTCGTCGCTCAGGCCTCAGCGTGAGCCCACCAAGCCCAAGTGTGTCCCGCACCACGTGTCGCCCGGTGCCATGTGCGCAGGCCCCTCCCTGCGGCCACCATTTTCCTCACAATGGGTGGTTGGGGTGTGCCTGGGTGTGTGTATTCTTTGGCGTGGCACTGCACCATTGCCATTGCGGTTCAGGCGTGAGCGGCGAGCCAGGGAGCCGGTCACCCCGAGCGACAGCCAAGTGTGCATCTGCTCCCGGGAGCACGGCGCGTGGGCACTGAAATGGCTGCCCCGAAATCACGGGAATGGCAGCGTTGCTGCCCGATATGCCTGCGCATTTGCCACCGCCATTGCGGCCACTTTTACCGTTTCATTTTCTTTGTGTGATTGGTCGCGTGCTTTTTTCTCTGTCCGGGATTTTCGAAATGGCTGTATTCTTTGTGATTTGTGCCTACGTTTACGCAAAAAAGTTGTGCAAGCAACGTGGTAAAACAAGCCGCAGAGCGGAATTTTGGATCCCATCATGGCGCAGCTCAGGAAATTTCGATCCCAGTGGGGTCAAGCCAGCCAGCCGCCTTTTTCCAGCCTCGAACCCTTCTCCCAACCATCGACGAGTAATTATTTTCCAGGTGGGCGGTAATGGATTTTTGCTTTTTGGAGGTGCAAAGATGGGCGAAAATGGGCAAAATTGGGTTGGAATTCGGCTGGCCAGCTCAAATTTAGGGTCAAAATCCGGTTTTCTGAACATTTGGCAGTTTTTAGGGCATTTTGAAGTTTCAAGTATCACAAGTGGTATCACAAGTTTCAGCCAAGTTTCAAGACCCAAGTATCACAACGTCAGCTCCCCCATATCATGTGCCGCCGTTCTCGTCGCTCAGGCCTCAGCGTGAGCCCACAAGCCCAATGTGTCCCGCACCACGTGTCGCCCGGTGCCATGTGCGCAGGCCTCCGCGGCCACCATTTTCCTCACAATGGGTGGTTGGGGGTGTGCCTGGGTGTGTATATTCTTTGGCGTGGCACTGCACCATTGCCATTGCGGTTCAGGCGTGAGCGGCGAGCCAGGGAGCCCGGTCACCCGAGCGACAGCCCAAGTGTGCATCTGCTCCCGGGAGCACGGCGTGTGGCACTGAAATGGCTGCCCCCGAAATCACGGGAATGGCAGCGTTGCTGCCCGATATGCCTGCGCATTTGCCACCGCATTGCGGCCACTTTTACCGTTTCATTTTCTCTTGGTGGTAATTGGTCGCGTGCTTTTTTCTCTGTCCGGGATTTTCGAAATGGCTGTATTCTTTGTGTTTGTGCCTACGTTTACGCAAAAAGTTGTGCAAAGCAACGTGGGGTACAAAACAAGTCGCAGAGCGGGAATTTGTGGATGCCTCCCATCATGGCGCAGCTCAGGAAATTTCGACCCCAGTGGGGTCAAGCCAGCCAGCCGCCTTTTTCCAGCCTCGAACCCTTCTCCCCCAACCATCGACGAGTAATTTATTTTCCAGGTGGGCGGTAATGGATTTTTGCTTTTTGGAGGTGCAAAGATGGCGAAAATGGGCAAAATGGGTGGAATTCGGCTGGCCAGCTCAAATTTAGGGTCAAAATCCGGTTTCTGAACATTTGGCAGTTTTTAGGGCATTTTTGAAGTTTCAAGTATCACAAGTGGTATCACAAGTTTCAGCTTCAAGTTTCAAGACCCAAGTATCACAACGTCAGCTCCCCATATCATGTGCCGCCGTTCTCGTCGCTCAGGCCTCAGCGTGAGCCCACCAAGCCCAAGTGTGTCCCGCACCACGGTCGCCCGGTGCCATGTGCGCAGGCCCCTCCGCGCCACCATTTTCCTCACAATGGGTGGTTGGGGTGTGCCTGGGTGTGTATATTCTTTGGCGTGGCACTGCACCATTGCCATTGCGGTTCAGGCGTGAGCGGCGAGCCAGGGAGCCGGTCACCCGAGCGACAGCCCAAGTGTGCATCTGCTCCCGGGAGCACGGCGCGTGGGCCACTGAAATGCTGCCCCGAAATCAGGGAAATGGGCAGCGTTGCTGCCCGATATGCCTGCGCATTTGCCACCGTCATTGCGGCCACTTTTACCGTTTCATTTCTCTTGTGGTGATTGGTCGCGTGCTTTTTTCTCTGTCCGGATTTTCGAAATGGCGGTATTCTTTGTGATTTGTGCCTACGTTTACGCAAAAAAGTTGTGCAAAGCAACGTGGGGTACAAAACAAGCCGCAGAGCGGGAATTTGTGGATGCCTCCCATCATGGCGCAGCTCAGGAAATTTCGACCCAGTGGGTCAAGCCAGCCAGCCGCCTTTTTCCAGCCTCGAACCCTTCTCCCCAACCATCGACGAGTAATTTATTTTCCAGGTGGGCGGTAATGGATTTTTGCTTTTTGGAGGTGCAAAGATGGGCGAAAATGGGCAAAATGGGTTGGAATTCGGCTGGCCAGCTCAAATTTAGGGTCAAAATCCGGTTTTCTGAACATTTGGCAGTTTTTAGGGCATTTTTGAAGTTTCAAGTATCACAAGTGGTATCACAAGTTTCAGCTCAAGTTTCAAGACCCAAGTATCACAACGTCAGCTCCCCATATCATGTGCCGCCGTTCTCGTCGCTCAGGCCTCAGCGTGAGCCCACCAAGCCCAAGTGTGTCCCGCACCACGTGTCGCCCGGTGCCATGTGCGCAGGCCCCTCCGCGGCCACCATTTTCCTCACAATGGGTGGTTGGGGGTGTGCCTGGGTGTGTATATTCTTTGGCGTGGCACTGCACCATTGCCATTGCGGTTCAGGCGTGAGCGGCGAGCCAGGGAGCCCGGTCACCCGAGCGACAGCCCAAGTGTGCATCTGCTCCCGGGAGCACGGCGCTGTGGGCCACTGAAATGGCTGCCCCCGAAATCAGGGAATGGGCAGCGTTGCTGCCCGATATGCCTGCGCATTTGCCACCGTCATTGCGGCCACTTTTACCGTTTCATTTTCTCTTGGTGGTAATTGGTCGCGTGCTTTTTTCTCTGTCCGGATTTTCGAAATGGCGTATTCTTTGTGATTTGTGCCTACGTTTACGCAAAAAAGTTGTGCAAAGCAACGTGGGGTACAAAACAAGCCGCAGAGCGGGAATTTGTGGATGCCTCCCATCATGGCGCAGCTCAGGAAATTTCGACCCAGTGGGGTCAAGCCAGCCAGCCGCCTTTTTCCAGCCTCGAACCCTTCTCCCCCAACCATCGACGAGTGTGATTTTTTTCCAGGTGGGCGGTAATGGATTTTTGCTTTTTGGAGGTGCAAAGATGGGCGAAAATGGGCAAAATGGGTCGGAATTCGGCTGGCCAGCTCAAATTTAGGGTCAAAATCCGTTTTCTGAACATTTGGCAGTTTTTAGGGCATTTTTGAAGTTTCAAGTATCACAAGTGGTATCACAAGTTTCAGCTCAAGTTTCAAGACCCAAGTATCACAACGTCAGCTCCCCATATCATGTGCCGCCGTTCTCGTCGCTCAGGCCTCAGCGTGAGCCCACCAAGCCCAAGTGTGTCCCGCACCACGTGTCGCCCGGTGCCATGTGCGCAGGCCCCTCCCCATTGAGGTGCGGCCACCATTTTCCTCACAATGGGTGGTTGGGGGTGTGCCTGGGTGTGTATTCTTTGGCGTGGCACTGCACCATTGCCATTGCGGTTCAGGCGTGAGCGGCGAGCCAGGGAGCCCGGTCACCCGAGCGACAGCCCAAGTGTGCATCTGCTCCCGGGAGCACGGCGCTGTGGGCCACTGAAATGCTCCCCGAAATCAGGGAAACGGGCAGCGTTGCTGCCCGATATGCCTGCGCATTTGCCACCGCCATTGCGGCCACTTTTACCGTTTCATTTGTGTCTCTTGGTGGTAATTGGTCGCGTGCTTTTTTCTCTGTCCGGATTTTCGAAATGGCTGTATTCTTGTGTTTTGTGCCTACGTTTACGCCAAAAAAGTTGTGCAAAGCAACGTGGGGTATAAAAACAAGCCGCAGAGCGGGAATTTCTGGATGCCTCCCATCATGGCGCAGCTCAGGAAATTTCGATCCCAGTGGGGTCAAGCAGCCAGCCGCCTTTTTCCAGCCTCGAACCTTCTCCCCCAACCATCGACGAGTGTGATTTTTTTCCAGGTGGGCGGTAATGGATTTTTGCTTTTTGGAGGTGCAAAGATGGGCGAAAATGGGCAAAAATGGGTCGGAATTCGGCTGGCCAGCTCAAATTTAGGGTCAAAATCCGGTTTTCTGAACATTTGGCAGTTTTTAGGGCATTTTTGAAGTTTCAAGTATCACAAGTGGTATCACAAGTTTCAGCTTCAAGTTTCAAGACCCAAGTATCACAACGTCAGCTCCCCATATCATGTGCCGCCGTTCTCGTCGCTCAGGCCTCAGCGTGAGCCCACCAAGCCCAAGTGTGTCCCGCACCACGTGTCGCCCGGTGCCATGTGCGCAGGCCCCTCCCCATTGGAGGTGCGGCCACCATTTTCCTCACAATGGGTGGTTGGGGGTGTGCCTGGGTGTGTATTCTTTGGCGTGGCACTGCACCATTGCCATTGCGGTTCAGGCGTGAGCGGCGAGCCAGGGAGCCCGGTCACCCCGAGCGACAGCCCAAGTGTGCATCTGCTCCCGGGAGCACGGCGCTGTGGGCCACTGAAATGCCCCCGAAATCAGGGAAATGGGCAGCGTTGCTGCCCGATATGCCTGCGCATTTGCCACCGCCATTGCGGCCACTTTTACCGTTTCATTTGTGTCTCTTGGTGGTAATTGGTCGCGTGCTTTTTTCTCTCCGGAATTTTCGAAATGGCTGTATTCTTTGTGTTTTGTGCCTACGTTTAGCCCAAAAAAGTTGTGCAAAGCAACGTGGGGTATAAAAACAAGCCGCAGAGCGGGAATTTCTGGATGCCTCCCATCATGGCGCAGCTCAGGAAATTTCGATCCCAGTGGGGTCAAGCCAGCCAGCCGCCTTTTTCCAGCCTCGAACCCTTCTCCCCCAACCATCGACGAGTGTGATTTATTTTCCAGGTGGGCGGTAATGGATTTTTGCTTTTTGGAGGTGCAAAGATGGGCGAAAATGGGCAAAAATGGGTCGGAATTCGGCTGGCCAGCTCAAATTTAGGGTCAAAATCCGGTTTTCTGAACATTTGGCAGTTTTTAGGGCATTTTTGAAGTTTCAAGTATCACAAGTGGTATCACAAGTTTCAGCTCCAAGTTTCAAGACCCAAGTATCACAACGTCAGCTCCCCCATATCATGTGCCGCCGTTCTCGTCGCTCAGGCCTCAGCGTGAGCCCACCAAGCCCAAGTGTGTCCCGCACCACGTGTCGCCCGGTGCCATGTGCGCAGGCCCCTCCCCCATTGGAGGTGCGGCCACCATTTTCCTCACAATGGGTGGTTGGGGGTGTGCCTGGGTGTGTATTCTTTGGCGTGGCACTGCACCATTGCCATTGCGGTTCAGGCGTGAGCGGCGAGCCAGGGAGCCCGGTCACCCCGAGCGACAGCCCAAGTGTGCATCTGCTCCCGGGAGCACGGCGCTGTGGGCCACTGAAATGCCCCCGAAATCAGGGAATGGGCAGCGTTGCTGCCCGATATGCCTGCGCATTTGCCACCGCCATTGCGGCCACTTTTACCGTTTCATTTGTGTCTCTTGGTGGTAATTGGTCGCGTGCTTTTTTCTCTGTCCGGATTTTCGAAATGGCTGTATTCTTTGTGTTTTGTGCCTACGTTTAGCCCAAAAAAGTTGTGCAAAGCAACGTGGGGTATAAAAACAAGCCGCAGAGCGGGAATTTCTGGATGCCTCCCATCATGGCGCAGCTCAGGAAATTTCGATCCCAGTGGGGTCAAGCCAGCCAGCCGCCTTTTTCCAGCCTCGAACCCTTCTCCCCAACCATCGACGAGTGTGATTTATTTTCCAGGTGGGCGGTAATGGATTTTTGCTTTTTGGAGGTGCAAAGATGGGCGAAAATGGGCAAAAATGGGTCGGAATTCGGCTGGCCAGCTCAAATTTAGGGTCAAAATCCGGTTTTCTGAACATTTGGCAGTTTTTAGGGCATTTTTGAAGTTTCAAGTATCACAAGTGGTATCACAAGTTTCAGCTTCAAGTTTCAAGACCCAAGTATCACAACGTCAGCTCCCCATATCATGTGCCGCCGTTCTCGTCGCTCAGGCCTCAGCGTGAGCCCACCAAGCCCAAGTGTGTCCCGCACCACGTGTCGCCCGGTGCCATGTGCGCAGGCCCCTCCCCCATTGGAGGTGCGGCCACCATTTTCCTCACAATGGGTGGTTGGGGGTGTGCCTGGGTGTATTCTTTGGCGTGGCACTGCACCATTGCCATTGCGGTTCAGGCGTGAGCGGCGAGCCAGGGAGCCCGGTCACCCCGAGCGACAGCCCAAGTGTGCATCTGCTCCCGGGAGCACGGCGCTGTGGGCCACTGAAATGCCCCGAAATCAGGGAAATGGGCAGCGTTGCTGCCCGATATGCCTGCGCATTTGCCACCGCCATTGCGGCCACTTTTACCGTTTCATTTGTGTCTCTTGGTGGTAATTGGTCGCGTGCTTTTTTCTCTGTCCGGATTTTCGAAATGGCTGTATTCTTTGTGTTTTGTGCCTACGTTTAGCCCAAAAAAGTTGTGCAAAGCAACGTGGGGTATAAAAACAAGCCGCAGAGCGGGAATTTCTGGATGCCTCCCATCATGGCGCAGCTCAGGAAATTTCGATCCCAGTGGGGTCAAGCCAGCCAGCCGCCTTTTTCCAGCCTCGAACCCTTCTCCCCCAACCATCGACGAGTGTGATTTATTTTCCAGGTGGGCGGTAATGGATTTTTGCTTTTTGGAGGTGCAAAGATGGGCGAAAATGGGCAAAAATGGGTCGGAATTCGGCTGGCCAGCTCAAATTTAGGGTCAAAATCCGGTTTTCTGAACATTTGGCAGTTTTTAGGGCATTTTTGAAGTTTCAAGTATCACAAGTGGTATCACAAGTTTCAGCTTCAAGTTTCAAGACCCAAGTATCACAACGTCAGCTCCCCATATCATGTGCCGCCGTTCTCGTCGCTCAGGCCTCAGCGTGAGCCCACCAAGCCCAAGTGTGTCCCGCACCACGTGTCGCCCGGTGCCATGTGCGCAGGCCCCTCCCCCATTGGAGGTGCGGCCACCATTTTCCTCACAATGGGTGGTTGGGGGTGTGCCTGGGTGTGTATTCTTTGGCGTGGCACTGCACCATTGCCATTGCGGTTCAGGCGTGAGCGGCGAGCCAGGGAGCCCGGTCACCCCGAGCGACAGCCCAAGTGTGCATCTGCTCCCGGGAGCACGGCGCTGTGGGCCACTGAAATGCCCCGAAATCAGGGAAACGGGCAGCGTTGCTGCCCGATATGCCTGCGCATTTGCCACCGCCATTGCGGCCACTTTTACCGTTTCATTTGTGTCTCTTGGTGGTAATTGGTCGCGTGCTTTTTTCTCTGTCCGATTTTCGAAATGGCTGTATTCTTTGTGTTTTGTGCCTACGTTTAGCCCAAAAAAGTTGTGCAAAGCAACGTGGGGTATAAAAACAAGCCGCAGAGCGGGAATTTCTGGATGCCTCCCATCATGGCGCAGCTCAGGAAATTTCGATCCCAGTGGGGTCAAGCCAGCCAGCCGCCTTTTTCCAGCCTCGAACCCTTCTCCCCCAACCATCGACGAGTGTGATTTATTTTCCAGGTGGGCGGTAATGGATTTTTGCTTTTTGGAGGTGCAAAGATGGGCGAAAATGGGCAAAAATGGGTCGGAATTCGGCTGGCCAGCTCAAATTTAGGGTCAAAATCCGGTTTTCTGAACATTTGGCAGTTTTTAGGGCATTTTTGAAGTTTCAAGTATCACAAGTGGTATCACAAGTTTCAGCTTCAAGTTTCAAGACCCAAGTATCACAACGTCAGCTCCCCCATATCATGTGCCGCCGTTCTCGTCGCTCAGGCCTCAGCGTGAGCCCACCAAGCCCAAGTGTGTCCCGCACCACGTGTCGCCCGGTGCCATGTGCGCAGGCCCCTCCCCCATTGGAGGTGCGGCCACCATTTTCCTCACAATGGGTGGTTGGGGGTGTGCCTGGGTGTGTATTCTTTGGCGTGGCACTGCACCATTGCCATTGCGGTTCAGGCGTGAGCGGCGAGCCAGGGAGCCCGGTCACCCCGAGCGACAGCCCAAGTGTGCATCTGCTCCCGGGAGCACGGCGCTGTGGGCCACTGAAATGCCCCGAAATCAGGGAAATGGGCAGCGTTGCTGCCCGATATGCCTGCGCATTTGCCACCGCCATTGCGGCCACTTTTACCGTTTCATTTGTGTCTCTTGGTGGTAATTGGTCGCGTGCTTTTTTCTCTGTCCGGATTTTCGAAATGGCTGTATTCTTTGTGTTTTGTGCCTACGTTTAGCCCAAAAAAGTTGTGCAAAGCAACGTGGGGTATAAAAACAAGCCGCAGAGCGG
Organism: Euglena gracilis; assembly: GCA_900893395.1. Lineage (NCBI taxonomy): Eukaryota > Euglenozoa > Euglenophyceae > Euglenales > Euglenaceae > Euglena > Euglena gracilis. The sequence goes on from CAAHFI011372113.1 coordinate 10,863, forward strand.
GAATTTCTGGATGCCTCCCATCATGGCGCAGCTCAGGAAATTTCGATCCCAGTGGGGTCAAGCCAGCCAGCCGCCTTTTTCCAGCCTCGAACCCTTCTCCCCCAACCATCGACGAGTGTGATTTATTTTCCAGGTGGGCGGTAATGGATTTTTGCTTTTTGGAGGTGCAAAGATGGGCGAAAATGGGCAAAAATGGGTCGGAATTCGGCTGGCCAGCTCAAATTTAGGGTCAAAATCCGGTTTTCTGAACATTTGGCAGTTTTTAGGGCATTTTTGAAGTTTCAAGTATCACAAGTGGTATCACAAGTTTCAGCTTCAAGTTTCAAGACCCAAGTATCACAACGTCAGCTCCCCATATCATGTGCCGCCGTTCTCGTCGCTCAGGCCTCAGCGTGAGCCCACCAAGCCCAAGTGTGTCCCGCACCACGTGTCGCCCGGTGCCATGTGCGCAGGCCCCTCCCCCATTGGAGGTGCGGCCACCATTTTCCTCACAATGGGTGGTTGGGGGTGTGCCTGGGTGTGTGTATTCTTTGGCGTGGCACTGCACCATTGCCATTGCGGTTCAGGCGTGAGCGGCGAGCCAGGGAGCCCGGTCACCCCGAGCGACAGCCCAAGTGTGCATCTGCTCCCGGGAGCACGGCGCTGTGGGCCACTGAAATGCCCCCGAAATCAGGGAAATGGGCAGCGTTGCTGCCCGATATGCCTGCGCATTTGCCACCGCCATTGCGGCCACTTTTACCGTTTCATTTGTGTCTCTTGGTGGTAATTGGTCGCGTGCTTTTTTCTCTGTCCGGATTTTCGAAATGGCTGTATTCTTTGTGTTTGTGCCTACGTTTAGCCCAAAAAGTTGTGCAAAGCAACGTGGGGTATAAAAACAAGCCGCAGAGCGGGAATTTCTGGATGCCTCCCATCATGGCGCAGCTCAGGAAATTTCGATCCCAGTGGGGTCAAGCCAGCCAGCCGCCTTTTTCCAGCCTCGAACCCTTCTCCCCCAACCATCGACGAGTGTGATTTATTTTCCAGGTGGGCGGTAATGGATTTTTGCTTTTTGGAGGTGCAAAGATGGGCGAAAATGGGCAAAAATGGGTCGGAATTCGGCTGGCCAGCTCAAATTTAGGGTCAAAATCCGGTTTTCTGAACATTTGGCAGTTTTTAGGGCATTTTTGAAGTTTCAAGTATCACAAGTGGTATCACAAGTTTCAGCTTCAAGTTTCAAGACCCAAGTATCACAACGTCAGCTCCCCATATCATGTGCCGCCGTTCTCGTCGCTCAGGCCTCAGCGTGAGCCCACCAAGCCCAAGTGTGTCCCGCACCACGTGTCGCCCGGTGCCATGTGCGCAGGCCCCTCCCCCATTGGAGGTGCGGCCACCATTTTCCTCACAATGGGTGGTTGGGGGTTGCCTGGGTGTGTATTCTTTGGCGTGGCACTGCACCATTGCCATTGCGGTTCAGGCGTGAGCGGCGAGCCAGGGAGCCCGGTCACCCCGAGCGACAGCCCAAGTGTGCATCTGCTCCCGGGAGCACGGCGCTGTGGGCCACTGAAATGCCCCCGAAATCAGGGAAATGGGCAGCGTTGCTGCCCGATATGCCTGCGCATTTGCCACCGCCATTGCGGCCACTTTTACCGTTTCATTTGTGTCTCTTGGTGGTAATTGGTCGCGTGCTTTTTTCTCTGTCCGATTTTCGAAATGGCTGTATTCTTTGTGTTTTGTGCCTACGTTTAGCCCAAAAAAGTTGTGCAAAGCAACGTGGGGTATAAAAACAAGCCGCAGAGCGGGAATTTCTGGATGCCTCCCATCATGGCGCAGCTCAGGAAATTTCGATCCCAGTGGGGTCAAGCCAGCCAGCCGCCTTTTTCCAGCCTCGAACCCTTCTCCCCCAACCATCGACGAGTGTGATTTATTTTCCAGGTGGGCGGTAATGGATTTTTGCTTTTTGGAGGTGCAAAGATGGGCGAAAATGGGCAAAAATGGGTCGGAATTCGGCTGGCCAGCTCAAATTTAGGGTCAAAATCCGGTTTTCTGAACATTTGGCAGTTTTTAGGGCATTTTTGAAGTTTCAAGTATCACAAGTGGTATCACAAGTTTCAGCTTCAAGTTTCAAGACCCAAGTATCACAACGTCAGCTCCCCATATCATGTGCCGCCGTTCTCGTCGCTCAGGCCTCAGCGTGAGCCCACCAAGCCCAAGTGTGTCCCGCACCACGTGTCGCCCGGTGCCATGTGCGCAGGCCCCTCCCCCATTGGAGGTGCGGCCACCATTTTCCTCACAATGGGTGGTTGGGGGTGTGCCTGGGTGTGTATTCTTTGGCGTGGCACTGCACCATTGCCATTGCGGTTCAGGCGTGAGCGGCGAGCCAGGGAGCCCGGTCACCCCGAGCGACAGCCCAAGTGTGCATCTGCTCCCGGGAGCACGGCGCTGTGGGCCACTGAAATGCCCCCGAAATCAGGGAAATGGGCAGCGTTGCTGCCCGATATGCCTGCGCATTTGCCACCGCCATTGCGGCCACTTTTACCGTTTCATTTGTGTCTCTTGGTGGTAATTGGTCGCGTGCTTTTTTCTCTGTCCGGATTTTCGAAATGGCTGTATTCTTTGTGTTTTGTGCCTACGTTTAGCCCAAAAAAGTTGTGCAAAGCAACGTGGGGTATAAAAACAAGCCGCAGAGCGGGAATTTCTGGATGCCTCCCATCATGGCGCAGCTCAGGAAATTTCGATCCCAGTGGGGTCAAGCCAGCCAGCCGCCTTTTTCCAGCCTCGAACCCTTCTCCCCCAACCATCGACGAGTGTGATTTATTTTCCAGGTGGGCGGTAATGGATTTTTGCTTTTTGGAGGTGCAAAGATGGGCGAAAATGGGCAAAAATGGGTCGGAATTCGGCTGGCCAGCTCAAATTTAGGGTCAAAATCCGGTTTTCTGAACATTTGGCAGTTTTTAGGGCATTTTTGAAGTTTCAAGTATCACAAGTGGTATCACAAGTTTCAGCTTCAAGTTTCAAGACCAAGTATCACAACGTCAGCTCCCCATATCATGTGCCGCCGTTCTCGTCGCTCAGGCCTCAGCGTGAGCCCACCAAGCCCAAGTGTGTCCCGCACCACGTGTCGCCCGGTGCCATGTGCGCAGGCCCCTCCCCCATTGGAGGTGCGGCCACCATTTTCCTCACAATGGGTGGTTGGGGGTGTGCCTGGGTGTGTATTCTTTGGCGTGGCACTGCACCATTGCCATTGCGGTTCAGGCGTGAGCGGCGAGCCAGGGAGCCCGGTCACCCCGAGCGACAGCCCAAGTGTGCATCTGCTCCCGGGAGCACGGCGCTGTGGGCCACTGAAATGCCCCCGAAATCAGGGAAATGGGCAGCGTTGCTGCCCGATATGCCTGCGCATTTGCCACCGCCATTGCGGCCACTTTTACCGTTTCATTTGTGTCTCTTGGTGGTAATTGGTCGCGTGCTTTTTTCTCTGTCCGATTTTCGAAATGGCTGTATTCTTTGTGTTTTGTGCCTACGTTTAGCCCAAAAAAGTTGTGCAAAGCAACGTGGGGTATAAAAACAAGCCGCAGAGCGGGAATTTCTGGATGCCTCCCATCATGGCGCAGCTCAGGAAATTTCGATCCCAGTGGGGTCAAGCCAGCCAGCCGCCTTTTTCCAGCCTCGAACCCTTCTCCCCAACCATCGACGAGTGTGATTTATTTTCCAGGTGGGCGGTAATGGATTTTTGCTTTTTGGAGGTGCAAAGATGGGCGAAAATGGGCAAAAATGGGTCGGAATTCGGCTGGCCAGCTCAAATTTAGGGTCAAAATCCGGTTTTCTGAACATTTGGCAGTTTTTAGGGCATTTTTGAAGTTTCAAGTATCACAAGTGGTATCACAAGTTTCAGCTTCAAGTTTCAAGACCCAAGTGTCACAACGTCAGCTCCCCATATCATGTGCCGCCGTTCTCGTCGCTCAGGCCTCAGCGTGAGCCCACCAAGCCCAAGTGTGTCCCGCACCACGTGTCGCCCGGTGCCATGTGCGCAGGCCCCTCCCCCATTGGAGGTGCGGCCACCATTTTCCTCACAATGGGTGGTTGGGGGTGTGCCTGGGTGTGTGTATTCTTTGGCGTGGCACTGCACCATTGCCATTGCGGTTCAGGCGTGAGCGGCGAGCCAGGGAGCCCGGTCACCCCGAGCGACAGCCCAAGTGTGCATCTGCTCCCGGGAGCACGGCGCTGTGGGCCACTGAAATGCCCCGAAATCAGGGAAATGGGCAGCGTTGCTGCCCGATATGCCTGCGCATTTGCCACCGCCATTGCGGCCACTTTTACCGTTTCATTTGTGTCTCTTGGTGGTAATTGGTCGCGTGCTTTTTTCTCTGTCCGGATTTTCGAAATGGCTGTATTCTTTGTGTTTTGTGCCTACGTTTAGCCCAAAAAAGTTGTGCAAAGCAACGTGGGGTATAAAAACAAGCCGCAGAGCGGGAATTTCTGGATGCCTCCCATCATGGCGCAGCTCAGGAAATTTCGATCCCAGTGGGGTCAAGCCAGCCAGCCGCCTTTTTCCAGCCTCGAACCCTTCTCCCCCAACCATCGACGAGTGTGATTTATTTTCCAGGTGGGCGGTAATGGATTTTTGCTTTTTGGAGGTGCAAAGATGGGCGAAAATGGGCAAAAATGGGTCGGAATTCGGCTGGCCAGCTCAAATTTAGGGTCAAAATCCGGTTTTCTGAACATTTGGCAGTTTTTAGGGCATTTTTGAAGTTTCAAGTATCACAAGTGGTATCACAAGTTTCAGCTTCAAGTTTCAAGACCCAAGTATCACAACGTCAGCTCCCCATATCATGTGCCGCCGTTCTCGTCGCTCAGGCCTCAGCGTGAGCCCACCAAGCCCAAGTGTGTCCCGCACCACGTGTCGCCCGGTGCCATGTGCGCAGGCCCCTCCCCCATTGGAGGTGCGGCCACCATTTTCCTCACAATGGGTGGTTGGGGGTGTGCCTGGGTGTGTATTCTTTGGCGTGGCACTGCACCATTGCCATTGCGGTTCAGGCGTGAGCGGCGAGCCAGGGAGCCCGGTCACCCCGAGCGACAGCCCAAGTGTGCATCTGCTCCCGGGAGCACGGCGCTGTGGGCCACTGAAATGCCCCGAAATCAGGGAAATGGGCAGCGTTGCTGCCCGATATGCCTGCGCATTTGCCACCGCCATTGCGGCCACTTTTACCGTTTCATTTGTGTCTCTTGGTGGTAATTGGTCGCGTGCTTTTTTCTCTGTCCGGATTTTCGAAATGGCTGTATTCTTTGTGTTTTGTGCCTACGTTTAGCCCAAAAAAGTTGTGCAAAGCAACGTGGGGTATAAAAACAAGCCGCAGAGCGGGAATTTCTGGATGCCTCCCATCATGGCGCAGCTCAGGAAATTTCGATCCCAGTGGGGTCAAGCCAGCCAGCCGCCTTTTTCCAGCCTCGAACCCTTCTCCCCCAACCATCGACGAGTGTGATTTATTTTCCAGGTGGGCGGTAATGGATTTTTGCTTTTTGGAGGTGCAAAGATGGGCGAAAATGGGCAAAAATGGGTCGGAATTCGGCTGGCCAGCTCAAATTTAGGGTCAAAATCCGGTTTTCTGAACATTTGGCAGTTTTTAGGGCATTTTTGAAGTTTCAAGTATCACAAGTGGTATCACAAGTTTCAGCTTCAAGTTTCAAGACCCAAGTGTCACAACGTCAGCTCCCCATATCATGTGCCGCCGTTCTCGTCGCTCAGGCCTCAGCGTGAGCCCACCAAGCCCAAGTGTGTCCCGCACCACGTGTCGCCCGGTGCCATGTGCGCAGGCCCCTCCCCCATTGGAGGTGCGGCCACCATTTTCCTCACAATGGGTGGTTGGGGGTGTGCCTGGGTGTGTGTATTCTTTGGCGTGGCACTGCACCATTGCCATTGCGGTTCAGGCGTGAGCGGCGAGCCAGGGAGCCCGGTCACCCCGAGCGACAGCCCAAGTGTGCATCTGCTCCCGGGAGCACGGCGCTGTGGGCCACTGAAATGCCCCGAAATCAGGGAAATGGGCAGCGTTGCTGCCCGATATGCCTGCGCATTTGCCACCGCCATTGCGGCCACTTTTACCGTTTCATTTGTGTCTCTTGGTGGTAATTGGTCGCGTGCTTTTTTCTCTGTCCGGATTTTCGAAATGGCTGTATTCTTTGTGTTTTGTGCCTACGTTTAGCCCAAAAAAGTTGTGCAAAGCAACGTGGGGTATAAAAACAAGCCGCAGAGCGGGAATTTCTGGATGCCTCCCATCATGGCGCAGCTCAGGAAATTTCGATCCCAGTGGGGTCAAGCCAGCCAGCCGCCTTTTTCCAGCCTCGAACCCTTCTCCCCCAACCATCGACGAGTGTGATTTATTTTCCAGGTGGGCGGTAATGGATTTTTGCTTTTTGGAGGTGCAAAGATGGGCGAAAATGGGCAAAAATGGGTCGGAATTCGGCTGGCCAGCTCAAATTTAGGGTCAAAATCCGGTTTTCTGAACATTTGGCAGTTTTTAGGGCATTTTTGAAGTTTCAAGTATCACAAGTGGTATCACAAGTTTCAGCTTCAAGTTTCAAGACCCAAGTATCACAACGTCAGCTCCCCATATCATGTGCCGCCGTTCTCGTCGCTCAGGCCTCAGCGTGAGCCCACCAAGCCCAAGTGTGTCCCGCACCACGTGTCGCCCGGTGCCATGTGCGCAGGCCCCTCCCCCATTGGAGGTGCGGCCACCATTTTCCTCACAATGGGTGGTTGGGGGTGTGCCTGGGTGTGTGTATTCTTTGGCGTGGCACTGCACCATTGCCATTGCGGTTCAGGCGTGAGCGGCGAGCCAGGGAGCCCGGTCACCCCGAGCGACAGCCCAAGTGTGCATCTGCTCCCGGGAGCACGGCGCTGTGGGCCACTGAAATGCCCCCGAAATCAGGGAAATGGGCAGCGTTGCTGCCCGATATGCCTGCGCATTTGCCACCGCCATTGCGGCCACTTTTACCGTTTCATTTGTGTCTCTTGGTGGTAATTGGTCGCGTGCTTTTTTCTCTGTCCGGATTTTCGAAATGGCTGTATTCTTTGTGTTTTGTGCCTACGTTTAGCCCAAAAAAGTTGTGCAAAGCAACGTGGGGTATAAAAACAAGCCGCAGAGCGGGAATTTCTGGATGCCTCCCATCATGGCGCAGCTCAGGAAATTTCGATCCCAGTGGGGTCAAGCCAGCCAGCCGCCTTTTTCCAGCCTCGAACCCTTCTCCCCCAACCATCGACGAGTGTGATTTATTTTCCAGGTGGGCGGTAATGGATTTTTGCTTTTTGGAGGTGCAAAGATGGGCGAAAATGGGCAAAAATGGGTCGGAATTCGGCTGGCCAGCTCAAATTTAGGGTCAAAATCCGGTTTTCTGAACATTTGGCAGTTTTTAGGGCATTTTTGAAGTTTCAAGTATCACAAGTGGTATCACAAGTTTCAGCTTCAAGTTTCAAGACCCAAGTATCACAACGTCAGCTCCCCATATCATGTGCCGCCGTTCTCGTCGCTCAGGCCTCAGCGTGAGCCCACCAAGCCCAAGTGTGTCCCGCACCACGTGTCGCCCGGTGCCATGTGCGCAGGCCCCTCCCCCATTGGAGGTGCGGCCACCATTTTCCTCACAATGGGTGGTTGGGGGTGTGCCTGGGTGTGTGTATTCTTTGGCGTGGCACTGCACCATTGCCATTGCGGTTCAGGCGTGAGCGGCGAGCCAGGGAGCCCGGTCACCCCGAGCGACAGCCCAAGTGTGCATCTGCTCCCGGGAGCACGGCGCTGTGGGCCACTGAAATGCCCCGAAATCAGGGAAATGGGCAGCGTTGCTGCCCGATATGCCTGCGCATTTGCCACCGCCATTGCGGCCACTTTTACCGTTTCATTTGTGTCTCTTGGTGGTAATTGGTCGCGTGCTTTTTTCTCTGTCCGGATTTTCGAAATGGCTGTATTCTTTGTGTTTTGTGCCTACGTTTAGCCCAAAAAAGTTGTGCAAAGCAACGTGGGGTATAAAAACAAGCCGCAGAGCGGGAATTTCTGGATGCCTCCCATCATGGCGCAGCTCAGGAAATTTCGATCCCAGTGGGGTCAAGCCAGCCAGCCGCCTTTTTCCAGCCTCGAACCCTTCTCCCCCAACCATCGACGAGTGTGATTTATTTTCCAGGTGGGCGGTAATGGATTTTTGCTTTTTGGAGGTGCAAAGATGGGCGAAAATGGGCAAAAATGGGTCGGAATTCGGCTGGCCAGCTCAAATTTAGGGTCAAAATCCGGTTTTCTGAACATTTGGCAGTTTTTAGGGCATTTTTGAAGTTTCAAGTATCACAAGTGGTATCACAAGTTTCAGCTTCAAGTTTCAAGACCCAAGTATCACAACGTCAGCTCCCCATATCATGTGCCGCCGTTCTCGTCGCTCAGGCCTCAGCGTGAGCCCACCAAGCCCAAGTGTGTCCCGCACCACGTGTCGCCCGGTGCCATGTGCGCAGGCCCCTCCCCCATTGGAGGTGCGGCCACCATTTTCCTCACAATGGGTGGTTGGGGGTGTGCCTGGGTGTGTATTCTTTGGCGTGGCACTGCACCATTGCCATTGCGGTTCAGGCGTGAGCGGCGAGCCAGGGAGCCCGGTCACCCCGAGCGACAGCCCAAGTGTGCATCTGCTCCCGGGAGCACGGCGCTGTGGGCCACTGAAATGCCCCGAAATCAGGGAAATGGGCAGCGTTGCTGCCCGATATGCCTGCGCATTTGCCACCGCCATTGCGGCCACTTTTACCGTTTCATTTGTGTCTCTTGGTGGTAATTGGTCGCGTGCTTTTTTCTCTGTCCGGATTTTCGAAATGGCTGTATTCTTTGTGTTTTGTGCCTACGTTTAGCCCAAAAAAGTTGTGCAAAGCAACGTGGGGTATAAAAACAAGCCGCAGAGCGGGAATTTCTGGATGCCTCCCATCATGGCGCAGCTCAGGAAATTTCGATCCCAGTGGGGTCAAGCCAGCCAGCCGCCTTTTTCCAGCCTCGAACCCTTCTCCCCCAACCATCGACGAGTGTGATTTATTTTCCAGGTGGGCGGTAATGGATTTTTGCTTTTTGGAGGTGCAAAGATGGGCGAAAATGGGCAAAAATGGGTCGGAATTCGGCTGGCCAGCTCAAATTTAGGGTCAAAATCCGGTTTTCTGAACATTTGGCAGTTTTTAGGGCATTTTTGAAGTTTCAAGTATCACAAGTGGTATCACAAGTTTCAGCTTCAAGTTTCAAGACCCAAGTATCACAACGTCAGCTCCCCATATCATGTGCCGCCGTTCTCGTCGCTCAGGCCTCAGCGTGAGCCCACCAAGCCCAAGTGTGTCCCGCACCACGTGTCGCCCGGTGCCATGTGCGCAGGCCCCTCCCCCATTGGAGGTGCGGCCACCATTTTCCTCACAATGGGTGGTTGGGGGTGTGCCTGGGTGTGTGTATTCTTTGGCGTGGCACTGCACCATTGCCATTGCGGTTCAGGCGTGAGCGGCGAGCCAGGGAGCCCGGTCACCCCGAGCGACAGCCCAAGTGTGCATCTGCTCCCGGGAGCACGGCGCTGTGGGCCACTGAAATGCCCCCGAAATCAGGGAAATGGGCAGCGTTGCTGCCCGATATGCCTGCGCATTTGCCACCGCCATTGCGGCCACTTTTACCGTTTCATTTGTGTCTCTTGGTGGTAATTGGTCGCGTGCTTTTTTCTCTGTCCGGATTTTCGAAATGGCTGTATTCTTTGTGTTTTGTGCCTACGTTTAGCCCAAAAAAGTTGTGCAAAGCAACGTGGGGTATAAAAACAAGCCGCAGAGCGGGAATTTCTGGATGCCTCCCATCATGGCGCAGCTCAGGAAATTTCGATCCCAGTGGGGTCAAGCCAGCCAGCCGCCTTTTTCCAGCCTCGAACCCTTCTCCCCCAACCATCGACGAGTGTGATTTATTTTCCAGGTGGGCGGTAATGGATTTTTGCTTTTTGGAGGTGCAAAGATGGGCGAAAATGGGCAAAAATGGGTCGGAATTCGGCTGGCCAGCTCAAATTTAGGGTCAAAATCCGGTTTTCTGAACATTTGGCAGTTTTTAGGGCATTTTTGAAGTTTCAAGTATCACAAGTGGTATCACAAGTTTCAGCTTCAAGTTTCAAGACCCAAGTATCACAACGTCAGCTCCCCATATCATGTGCCGCCGTTCTCGTCGCTCAGGCCTCAGCGTGAGCCCACCAAGCCCAAGTGTGTCCCGCACCACGTGTCGCCCGGTGCCATGTGCGCAGGCCCCTCCCCCATTGGAGGTGCGGCCACCATTTTCCTCACAATGGGTGGTTGGGGGTGTGCCTGGGTGTGTGTATTCTTTGGCGTGGCACTGCACCATTGCCATTGCGGTTCAGGCGTGAGCGGCGAGCCAGGGAGCCCGGTCACCCCGAGCGACAGCCCAAGTGTGCATCTGCTCCCGGGAGCACGGCGCTGTGGGCCACTGAAATGCTCCCCGAAATCAGGGAATGGGCAGCGTTGCTGCCCGATATGCCTGCGCATTTGCCACCGCCATTGCGGCCACTTTTACCGTTTCATTTGTGTCTCTTGGTGGTAATTGGTCGCGTGCTTTTTTCTCTGTCCGGATTTTCGAAATGGCTGTATTCTTTGTGTTTTGTGCCTACGTTTAGCCCAAAAAAGTTGTGCAAAGCAACGTGGGGTATAAAAACAAGCCGCAGAGCGGGAATTTCTGGATGCCTCCCATCATGGCGCAGCTCAGGAAATTTCGATCCCAGTGGGGTCAAGCCAGCCAGCCGCCTTTTTCCAGCCTCGAACCCTTCTCCCCCAACCATCGACGAGTGTGATTTATTTTCCAGGTGGGCGGTAATGGATTTTTGCTTTTTGGAGGTGCAAAGATGGGCGAAAATGGGCAAAAATGGGTCGGAATTCGGCTGGCCAGCTCAAATTTAGGGTCAAAATCCGGTTTTCTGAACATTTGGCAGTTTTTAGGGCATTTTTGAAGTTTCAAGTATCACAAGTGGTATCACAAGTTTCAGCTCAAGTTTCAAGACCCAAGTATCACAACGTCAGCTCCCCCATATCATGTGCCGCCGTTCTCGTCGCTCAGGCCTCAGCGTGAGCCCACCAAGCCCAAGTGTGTCCCGCACCACGTGTCGCCCGGTGCCATGTGCGCAGGCCCCTCCCCCATTGGAGGTGCGGCCACCATTTTCCTCACAATGGGTGGTTGGGGGTGTGCCTGGGTGTGTGTATTCTTTGGCGTGGCACTGCACCATTGCCATTGCGGTTCAGGCGTGAGCGGCGAGCCAGGGAGCCCGGTCACCCCGAGCGACAGCCCAAGTGTGCATCTGCTCCCGGGAGCACGGCGCTGTGGGCCACTGAAATGCCTCCGAAATCAGGGAAACGGCAGCGTTGCTGCCCGATATGCCTGCGCATTTGCCACCGCCATTGCGGCCACTTTTACCGTTTCATTTGTGTCTCTTGGTGGTAATTGGTCGCGTGCTTTTTTCTCTGTCCGATTTTCGAAATGGCTGTATTCTTTGTGTTTTGTGCCTACGTTTAGCCCAAAAAAGTTGTGCAAAGCAACGTGGGGTATAAAAACAAGCCGCAGAGCGGGAATTTCTGGATGCCTCCCATCATGGCGCAGCTCAGGAAATTTCGATCCCAGTGGGGTCAAGCCAGCCAGCCGCCTTTTTCCAGCCTCGAACCCTTCTCCCCCAACCATCGACGAGTGTGATTTATTTTCCAGGTGGGCGGTAATGGATTTTTGCTTTTTGGAGGTGCAAAGATGGGCGAAAATGGGCAAAAATGGGTCGGAATTCGGCTGGCCAGCTCAAATTTAGGGTCAAAATCCGGTTTTCTGAACATTTGGCAGTTTTTAGGGCATTTTTGAAGTTTCAAGTATCACAAGTGGTATCACAAGTTTCAGCTTCAAGTTTCAAGACCCAAGTATCACAACGTCAGCTCCCCATATCATGTGCCGCCGTTCTCGTCGCTCAGGCCTCAGCGTGAGCCCACCAAGCCCAAGTGTGTCCCGCACCACGTGTCGCCCGGTGCCATGTGCGCAGGCCCCTCCCCCATTGGAGGTGCGGCCACCATTTTCCTCACAATGGGTGGTTGGGGGTGTGCCTGGGTGTGTATATTCTTTGGCGTGGCACTGCACCATTGCCATTGCGGTTCAGGCGTGAGCGGCGAGCCAGGGAGCCCGGTCACCCCGAGCGACAGCCCAAGTGTGCATCTGCTCCCGGGAGCACGGCGCTGTGGGCCACTGAAATGCCCCCGAAATCAGGGAAATGGGCAGCGTTGCTGCCCGATATGCCTGCGCATTTGCCACCGCCATTGCGGCCACTTTTACCGTTTCATTTGTGTCTCTTGGTGGTAATTGGTCGCGTGCTTTTTTCTCTGTCCGGATTTTCGAAATGGCTGTATTCTTTGTGTTTTGTGCCTACGTTTAGCCCAAAAAAGTTGTGCAAAGCAACGTGGGGTATAAAACAAGCCGCAGAGCGGGAATTTCTGGATGCCTCCCATCATGGCGCAGCTCAGGAAATTTCGATCCCAGTGGGGTCAAGCCAGCCAGCCGCCTTTTTCCAGCCTCGAACCCTTCTCCCCCAACCATCGACGAGTGTGATTTATTTTCCAGGTGGGCGGTAATGGATTTTTGCTTTTTGGAGGTGCAAAGATGGGCGAAAATGGGCAAAAATGGGTCGGAATTCGGCTGGCCAGCTCAAATTTAGGGTCAAAATCCGGTTTTCTGAACATTTGGCAGTTTTTAGGGCATTTTTGAAGTTTCAAGTATCACAAGTGGTATCACAAGTTTCAGCTTCAAGTTTCAAGACCCAAGTATCACAACGTCAGCTCCCCCATATCATGTGCCGCCGTTCTCGTCGCTCAGGCCTCAGCGTGAGCCCACCAAGCCCAAGTGTGTCCCGCACCACGTGTCGCCCGGTGCCATGTGCGCAGGCCCCTCCCCATTGGCGGCCACCATTTTCCTCACAATGGGTGTTGGGGGTGTGCCTGGGTGTGTGTATTCTTTGGCGTGGCACTGCACCATTGCCATTGCGGTTCAGGGTGAGCGGCGAGCCAGGGAGCCCGGTCACCCCGAGCGACAGCCCAAGTGTGCATCTGCTCCCGGGAGCACGGCGCTGTGGGCCACTGAAATGCCCCCGAAATCAGGGAAATGGGCAGCGTTGCTGCCCGATATGCCTGCGCATTTGCCACCGCCATTGCGGCCACTTTTACCGTTTCATTTGTTCTTTGGTGGTAATTGGTCGCGTGCTTTTTTCTCTGTCCGGATTTTCGAAATGGCTGTATTCTTTGTGATTTGTGCCTACGTTTAGCCCAAAAAAGTTGTGCAAAGCAACGTGGGGTATAAAAAAGCCGCAGAGCGGGAATTTCTGGATGCCTCCCATCATGGCGCAGCTCAGGAAATTTCGATCCCAGTGGGGTCAAGCCAGCCAGCCGCCTTTTTCCAGCCTCGAACCCTTCTCCCCCAACCATCGACGAGTGTGATTATTTTCCAGGTGGGCGGTAATGGATTTTTGTTTTTGGAGGTGCAAAGATGGGCGAAAATGGGCAAAATGGGTCGGAATTCGGCTGGCCAGCTCAAATTTAGGGTCAAAATCCGGTTTTCTGAACATTTGGCAGTTTTTAGGGCATTTTTGAAGTTTCAAGTATCACAAGTGGTATCACAAGTTTCAGCTTCAAGTTTCAAGACCCAAGTATCACAACGTCAGCTCCCCATATCATGTGCCGCCGTTCTCGTCGCTCAGGCCTCAGCGTGAGCCCACCAAGCCCAAGTGTGTCCCGCACCACGTGTCGCCCGGTGCCATGTGCGCAGGCCCTCCCCCATTGAGGTGCGGCCACCATTTTCCTCACAATGGGTGGTTGGGGTGTGCCTGGGTGTGTATTCTTTGGCGTGGCACTGCACCATTGCCATTGCGGTTCAGGCGTGAGCGGCGAGCCAGGGAGCCCGGTCACCCCGAGCGACAGCCCAAGTGTGCATCTGCTCCCGGGAGCACGGCGCTGTGGCCACTGAAATGCCCCGAAATCAGGGAATGGGCAGCGTTGCTGCCCGATATGCCTGCGCATTTGCCACCGCCATTGCGGCCACTTTTACCGTTTCATTTGTGTCTCTTGGTGTAATGGTCGCGTGCTTTTTTCTCTGTCCGATTTTCGAAATGGCTGTATTCTTTGTGTTTGTGCCTACGTTTAGCCAAAAAGTTGTGCAAAGCAACGTGGGTATAAAAACAAGCCGCAGAGCGGGAATTTTGGATGCCTCCCATCATGGCGCAGCTCAGGAAATTTCGATCCCAGTGGGTCAAGCCAGCCAGCCGCCTTTTCCAGCCTCGAACCCTTCTCCCCAACCATCGACGAGTGTGATTTATTTTCCAGGTGGGCGGTAATGGATTTTTGCTTTTTGGAGGTGCAAAGATGGGCGAAAATGGGCAAAAATGGGTCGGAATTCGGCTGGCCAGCTCAAATTTAGGGTCAAAATCCGGTTTTCTGAACATTTGGCAGTTTTTAGGGCATTTTTGAAGTTTCAAGTATCACAAGTGGTATCACAAGTTTCAGCTTCAAGTTTCAAGACCCAAGTATCACAACGTCAGCTCCCCATATCATGTGCCGCCGTTCTCGTCGCTCAGGCCTCAGCGTGAGCCCACCAAGCCCAAGTGTGTCCCGCACCACGTGTCGCCCGGTGCCATGTGCGCAGGCCCCTCCATTGGAGGTGCGGCCACCATTTTCCTCACAATGGGTGGTTGGGGGTGTGCCTGGGTGTGTATATTCTTTGGCGTGGCACTGCACCATTGCCATTGCGGTTCAGGCGTGAGCGGCGAGCCAGGGAGCCCGGTCACCCCGAGCGACAGCCCAAGTGTGCATCTGCTCCCGGGAGCACGGCGCTGTGGGCCACTGAAATGCTGCCCCGAAATCAGGGAAATGGGCAGCGTTGCTGCCCGATATGCCTGCGCATTTGCCACCGCCATTGCGGCCACTTTTACCGTTTCATTTGTGTCTCTTGGTGGTATTGGTCGCGTGCTTTTTTCTCTGTCCGGGATTTTCGAAATGGCTGTATTCTTTGTGTTTGTGCCTACGTTTAGCAAAAAAGTTGTGCAAAGCAACGTGGGGTATAAAACAAGCCGCAGAGCGGGAATTTCTGGATGCCTCCCATCATGGCGCAGCTCAGGAAATTTCGATCCCAGTGGGGTCAAGCCAGCCAGCCGCCTTTTCCAGCCTCGAACCCTTCTCCCCCAACCATCGACGAGTGTGATTTATTTTCCAGGTGGGCGGTAATGGATTTTTGCTTTTTGGAGGTGCAAAGATGGGCGAAAATGGGCAAAAATGGGTCGGAATTCGGCTGGCCAGCTCAAATTTAGGGTCAAAATCCGGTTTTCTGAACATTTGGCAGTTTTTAGGGCATTTTTGAAGTTTCAAGTATCACAAGTGGTATCACAAGTTTCAGCTCAAGTTTCAAGACCCAAGTGTCACAACGTCAGCTTCCCCATATCATGTGCCGCCGTTCTCGTCGCTCAGGCCTCAGCGTGAGCCCACCAAGCCCAAGTGTGTCCCGCACCACGTGTCGCCCGGTGCCATGTGCGCAGGCCCCTCCCGGGAGGCACCATTTTCCTCACAATGGGTGGTTGGGGGTGTGCCTGGGTGTGTATATTCTTTGGCGTGGCACTGCACCATTGCCATTGCGGTTCAGGCGTGAGCGGCGAGCCAGGGAGCCCGGTCACCCCGAGCGACAGCCCAAGTGTGCATCTGCTCCCGGGAGCACGGCGCTGTGGGCCACTGAAATGCTGCCCCGAAATCAGGGAATGGGCAGCGTTGCTGCCCGATATGCCTGCGCATTTGCCACCGCCATTGCGGCCACTTTTACCGTTTCATTTTCTCTTGGTGGTATTGGTCGCGTGCTTTTTTCTCTGTCCGGATTTTCGAAATGGCGGTATTCTTTGTGATTTGTGCCTACGTTTACGCAAAAAATTGTGCAAAGCAACGTGGGTATAAAACAAGCGCAGAGCGGGAATTTGGATGCCTCCCATCATGGCGCAGCTCAGGAAATTTCGATCCCAGTGGGGTCAAGCCAGCCAGCCGCCTTTTTCCAGCCTCGAACCCTTCTCCCCCAACCATCGACGAGTGTGATTTATTTTCCAGGTGGGCGGTAATGGATTTTTGCTTTTTGGAGGTGCAAAGATGGGCGAAAATGGGCAAAAATGGGTCGGAATTCGGCTGGCCAGCTCAAATTTAGGGTCAAAATCCGGTTTTCTGAACATTTGGCAGTTTTTAGGGCATTTTTGAAGTTTCAAGTATCACAAGTGGTATCACAAGTTTCAGCTTCAAGTTTCAAGACCCAAGTATCACAACGTCAGCTCCCCCATATCATGTGCCGCCGTTCTCGTCGCTCAGGCCTCAGCGTGAGCCCACCAAGCCCAAGTGTGTCCCGCACCACGTGTCGCCCGGTGCCATGTGCGCAGGCCCCTCCGCGGCCACCATTTTCCTCACAATGGGTGGTTGGGGGTGTGCCTGGGTGTGTATATTCTTTGGCGTGGCACTGCACCATTGCCATTGCGGTTCAGGCGTGAGCGGCGAGCCAGGGAGCCCGGTCACCCGAGCGACAGCCCAAGTGTGCATCTGCTCCGGGAGCACGGCGCTGTGGGCCACTGAAATGCCCCCGAAATCAGGGAATGGGCAGCGTTGCTGCCCGATATGCCTGCGCATTTGCCACCGCCATTGCGGCCACTTTTACCGTTTCATTTGTCTCTTTGGTGGTAATTGGTCGCGTGCTTTTTTCTCTGTCCGGATTTTCGAAATGGCGGTATTCTTTGTGATTTGTGCCTACGTTTACGCAAAAAAGTTGTGCAAAGCAACGTGGGGTATAAAAACAAGCCGCAGAGCGGGAATTTGTGGATGCCTCCCATCATGGCGCAGCTCAGGAAATTTCGATCCCAGTGGGGTCAAGCCAGCCAGCCGCCTTTTTCCAGCCTCGAACCCTTCTCCCCAACCATCGACGAGTGTTTATTTTCCAGGTGGGCGGTAATGGATTTTTGCTTTTTGGAGGTGCAAAGATGGGCGAAAATGGGCAAAATGGTCGGAATTCGGCTGGCCAGCTCAAATTTAGGGTCAAAATCCGGTTTTCTGAACATTTGGCAGTTTTTAGGGCATTTTTGAAGTTTCAAGTATCACAAGTGGTATCACAAGTTTCAGCTTCAAGTTTCAAGACAAGTATCACAACGTCAGCTCCCCATATCATGTGCCGCCGTTCTCGTCGCTCAGGCCTCAGCGTGAGCCCACCAAGCCCAAGTGTGTCCCGCACCACGTGTCGCCCGGTGCCATGTGCGCAGGCCCCTCCGCGGCCACCATTTTCCTCACAATGGGTGGTTGGGGGTGTGCCTGGGTGTGTATATTCTTTGGCGTGGCACTGCACCATTGCCATTGCGGTTCAGGCGTGAGCGGCGAGCCAGGGAGCCCGGTCACCCCGAGCGACAGCCCAAGTGTGCATCTGCTCCCGGGAGCACGGCGCTGTGGGCCACTGAAATGCTGCCCCGAAATCAGGGAATGGGCAGCGTTGCTGCCCGATATGCCTGCGCATTTGCCACCGCCATTGCGGCCACTTTTACCGTTTCATTTTCTCTTGGTGGTAATTGGTCGCGTGCTTTTTTCTCTGTCCGGGATTTTCGAAATGGCTGTATTCTTTGTGATTTGTGCCTACGTTTAGCAAAAAGTTGTGCAAAAGTGGGGTATAAAAACAAGCCGCAGAGCGGGAATTTGTGGATGCCTCCCATCATGGCGCAGCTCAGGAAATTTCGATCCCAGTGGGGTCAAGCCAGCCAGCCGCCTTTTTCCAGCCTCGAACCTTCTCCCCCAACCATCGACGAGTATTTATTTTCCAGGTGGGCGGTAATGGATTTTTGCTTTTTGGAGGTGCAAAGATGGGCGAAAATGGGCAAAATGGGTTGGAATTCGGCTGGCCAGCTCAAATTTAGGGTCAAAATTTGGCAGTTTTTGGGCATTTTTGAAGTTTCAAGTATCACAAGTGGTATCACAAGTTTCAAGACCCAAGTTCACAACGTCAGCTCCCCATATCATGTGCCGCCGTTCTCGTCGCTCAGGCCTCAGCGTGAGCCCACCAAGCCCAAGTGTGTCCCGCACCACGTGTCGCCCGGTCCATGTGCGCAGGCCCCTCCGGCCCACCATTTTCCTCACAATGGGTGGTTGGGGTGTGCCTGGTGTGTATATTCTTACTGCACCATTGCCATTGCGGTTCAGGCGTGAGCGGCGAGCCAGGGAGACCCCGAGCGACAGCCCAAGTGTGCATCTGCTCCCGGGAGCACGGCGCTGTGACTGAAATGCTGCCCCAAATCAGGGAATGGGCAGCGTTGCTGCCCGATATGCCTGCGCATTTGCCACCGCCATTGCGGCCACTTTTACCGTTTCATTTTCTCTTGGTGTATTGGTCGCGTGCTTTTTTCTCTGTCCGGATTTTCGAAATGGCTGTATTCTTTGTGTTTGTGCCTACGTTTAGCAAAAAGTTGTGCAAAGCAACGTGGGGTACAAAACAAGCGCAGAGCGGGAATGTGGATGCCTCCCATCATGGCGCAGCTCAGGAAATTTCGATCCCAGTGGGGTCAAGCCAGCCAGCCGCCTTTTTCCAGCCTCGAACCCTTCTCCCCCAACCATCGACGAGTAATTTATTTCCAGGTGGCGGTAATGGATTTTTGCTTTTTGGAGGTGCAAAGATGGGCGAAAATGGGCAAAATTGGTCGGAATTCGGCTGGCCAGCTCAAATTTAGGTCAAAATCCGGTTTTCTGAACATTTGCAGTTTTTAGGGCATTTTTGAAGTTTCAAGTATCACAAGTGGTATCACAAGTTTCAGCTTCAAGTTTCAAGACCCAAGTATCACAACGTCAGCTCCCCATATCATGTGCCGCCGTTCTCGTCGCTCAGGCTCAGCGTGAGCCCACCAAGCCCAAGTGTGTCCCGCACCACGTGTCGCCCGGTGCCATGTGCGCAGGCCCCTCCGCGGCCACCATTTTCCTCACAATGGGTGGTTGGGGGTGTGCCTGGGTGTGTATATTCTTTGGCGTGGCACTGCACCATTGCATTGCGGTTCAGGCGTGAGCGGCGAGCCAGGGAGCCCGGTCACCCCGAGCGACAGCCCAAGTGTGCATCTGCTCCCGGAGCACGGCGCCGTGGCACTGAAATGCTCCCCGAAATCACGGGAATGGGCAGCGTTGCTGCCCGATATATGCCTGCGCATTTGCCACCGTCATTGCGGCCACTTTTACCGTTTCATTTGTGTCTTGGTGGTGATTGGTCGCGTGCTTTTTCTCTGTCCGGATTTTCGAAATGGCGTATTCTTTGTGATTTGTGCCTACGTTTAGCAAAAAAAAGTTGTGCAAAGCAACGTGGGGTACAAAACAAGTCCGCAGAGCGGGAATTTGTGGATGCCTCCATCATGGCGCAGCTCAGGAAATTTCGACCCAGTGGGGTCAAGCCAGCCAGCCGCCTTTTTCCAGCCTCGAACCCTTCTCCCCCAACCATCGACGAGTAATTTATTTTCCAGGTGGGCGGTAATGGATTTTTGCTTTTTGGAGGTGCAAAGATGGGCGAAAATGGGCAAAATTGGGTTGGAATTCGGCTGGCCAGCTCAAATTTAGGGTCAAAATCCGTTTTCTGAACATTTGGCAGTTTTTAGGGCATTTTTGAAGTTTCAAGTATAAAGTGGTATCACAAGTTTCAGCTCCAAGTTTCAAGACCCAGTATCACAACGTCAGCTCCCCCATATCATGTGCCGCCGTTCTCGTCGTCAGGCCTCAGCGTGAGCCCACCAAGCCAAGTGTGTCCCGCACCACGTTCGCCCGGTGCCATGTGCGCAGGCCCCTCCGCGGCCACCATTTTCCTCACAATGGTGGTTGGGGTGTGCCTGGGTGTGTATATTCTTTGGCGTGGCACTGCACCATTGCCATTGCGGTTCAGGCGTGAGCGGCGAGCCAGGGAGCCCGGTCACCCCGAGCGACAGCCCAAGTGTGCATCTGCTCCCGGGAGCACGGCGCTGTGGGCACTGAAATGGCTGCCCCGAAATCAGGGAATGGGCAGCGTTGCTGCCCGATATCTGCCTGCGCATTTGCCACCGTCATTGCGGCCACTTTTACCGTTTCATTTTCTCTTGGTGGTAATTGGTCGCGTGCTTTTTTTCTGTCCGGGATTTTCGAAATGGCGTATTCTTGTGATTTGTGCCTACGTTTACGCAAAAAAGTTGTGCAAAGCAACGTGGGGTACAAAAAAAGCCGCAGAGCGGGAATTTGGATGCTCCCATCATGGCGCAGCTCAGGAAATTTCGATCCCAGTGGGGTCAAGCCAGCCAGCCGCCTTTTTCCAGCCTCGAACCCTTCTCCCCAACCATCGACGAGTTTTGATTTTTTCCAGTGGGCGGTAATGGATTTTTGCTTTTTGGAGGTGCAAAAGATGGGCGAAAATGGGCAAAATGGGTCGGAATTCGCTGGCCAGCTCAAATTTAGGGTCAAAATCCGGTTTTCTGAACATTTGGCATTTTTAGGGCATTTTTGAAGTTTCAAAGTATCACAAGTGGTATCACAAGTTCAGCTTCAAGTTTCAAGACCCAAGTATCACAACGTCAGCTCCCCATATATGTGCCCGTTCTCGTCGCTCAGGCTCAGCGTGAGCCCACCAAGCCCAAGTGTGTCCCGCACCACGTGTCGCCGGTGCCATGTGCGGGCCCTCCCATTGGAGGTGCGGCCACCATTTTCCTCACAAATGGTGGTTGGGGGTCTGCCTGGGTGTATTCTTTGGCGTGGCACTGCCACCATTGCCATTGCGGTTCAGGCGTGAGCGGCGAGCCAGGGAGCCCGTCACCCGAGCGACAGCAAGTGTGTATCTGCTCCCGGGAGCACGCGCTGTGGGCCACTGAAAATGGCTGCCCCGAAAATCAGGGAAAGGCAGCGTTGCTGCCGCGATATGCCTGCGCATGTTGCCACCGTCATTGCGGCCACTTTACCGTTTCATTTGTGTCTCTTGGTGGTGATTGGTCGCGTGCTTTT
>CAAHFI011374089.1:0-14663 GCA_900893395.1 Euglena gracilis
TTGTGACCGTTTGTGACGTTTGTGACCGTTTGTGACCGTTTGTGACCGTTTGTGACCGTTTGTGACCGTTTTGTGACCGTTTGTGACCGTTTGTGACCGTTTGTGACCGTTTGTGACCGTTTGTGACCGTTTGTGACCGTTTGTGACCGTTTGTGACCGTTTTGTGACCGTTTGTGACCGTTTGTGACCGTTTGTGACCGTTTTGGCCGTTTGTGACCGTTTGTGACCGTTTGTGACCGTTTGTGACCGTTTGTGACCGTTTGTGACCGTTTGGACCGTTTGTGACCGTTGTGACCGTTTTGTGACCGTTTGTGACCGTTTGTTGACCGTTTGTGACCGTTTGTGACCGTTTGTGACCGTTTGTGACCGTTTGTGACCGTTTGTGACCGTTTGTGACCGTTTGTGACGTTTGTGACCGTTTGTGACCGTTTGTGACGTTTGTGACCGTTTGTGACCGTTTGTGACCGTTGTGACCGTTTGTGACCGTTTGTGACCGTTTGTGACCGTTTGTGACCGTTTGTGACCTTTTGTGACCGTTTGTGACCGTTTGTGACCGTTTGTGACGTTTGTGACCGTTTGTGACCGTTTGTGACCTTTTGTGACCGTTTGTGACCGTTTGTGACCGTTGTGACCGTTTGTGACCGTTTGTGACCGTTTGTGACCGTTTGTGACCGTTTGTGACCGTTTGTGACCGTTTGTGACTTTTGTGACCGTTTGTGACCGTTTGTGACCGTTTGTGACCGTTTTGTGACCGTTTGTGACCGTTTGTGACCGTTTTGTGACCGTTTGTGACCGTTTGTGACCGTTTGTGACCGTTTGTGACCGTTTGTGACCGTTTGTGACCGTTTGTGACGTTTGTGACCGTTTGTACCGTTTGTGACCGTTTGTGACCGTTTGTGACGTTTGTGACCGTTTGTGACCGTTTGTGACCGTTTGTGACCGTTTGTGACCGTTTGTGACCGTTTGTGACCGTTTGTGACCGTTTGTGACCGTTTGTGACCGTTTGTGACCGTTTTGTGACCGTTTGTGACCGTTTGTGACCGTTTGTGACCGTTTGTGACCGTTTGTGACGTTTGTGACCGTTTGTGACCGTTTGTGACCGTTTGTGACCGTTTGTGACCGTTTGTGACCGTTGTGACCGTTTGTGACCGTTTGTGACCGTTTGTGACCGTTTGTGACCGTTTGTGACCGTTTGTGCGTTTGTGACCGTTTGTGACCGTTTGTGACCGTTTGTGACCGTTTGTGACCGTTTGTGACCGTTTGTGACCGTTTGTGACCGTTTGTGACCGTTTGTGACCGTTTGTGACCGTTTGTGACCGTTTGTGACCGTTTGTGACCGTTTGTGACCGTTTGTGACCGTTTGTGACCGTTTGTGACCGTTTGTGACCGTTTGTGACCGTTTGTGACCGTTTGTGACCGTTTGTGACCGTTTGTGACCGTTTGTGACCGTTTGTGACCGTTTGTGACCGTTTGTGACCGTTTGTGACCGTTTGTGACCGTTTGTGACCGTTTGTGACCGTTTGTGACCGTTTGTGACCGTTTGTGACCGTTTGTGACCGTTTGTGACCGTTTGTGACCGTTTGTGACCGTTTGTGACCGTTTGTGACCGTTTGTGACCGTTTGTGACCGTTTGTGACCGTTTGTGACCGTTTGTGACCGTTTGTGACCGTTTGTGACCGTTTGTGACCTTTGTGACCGTTTGTGACCGTTTGTGACCGTTTGTGACCGTTTGTGACCGTTTGTGACCGTTTGTGACCGTTTGTGACCGTTTGTGACCGTTTGTGACCGTTTGTGACGTTTGTGACCGTTTGTGACCGTTTGTGACCGTTTGTGACCGTTTGTGACCGTTTGTGACCGTTTGTGACCGTTTGTGACCGTTTGTGACCGTTTGTGACCGTTTGTGACCGTTTGTGACCGTTTGTGACCGTTTGTGACCGTTTGTGACCGTTTGTGACGTTTGTGACCGTTTGTGACCGTTTGTGACCGTTTGTGACCGTTTGTGACCGTTTGTGACCGTTTGTGACCGTTTGTGACCGTTTGTGACCGTTTGTGACCGTTTGTGACCGTTTGTGACCGTTTGTGACCGTTTGTGACCGTTTGTGACCGTTTGTGACCGTTTGTGACCGTTTTGACGTTTGTGACCGTTTGTGACCGTTTGTGACCGTTTCGGTGACCGTTTGTGACCGTTTGTGACCGTTTGTGACCGTTTGTGACCGTTTGTGACCGTTTGTGACCGTTTGTGACCGTTTGTGACCGTTTGTGACCGTTTGTGACCGTTTGTGACCGTTTGTGACCGTTTGTGACCGTTTGTGACCGTTTGTGACCGTTTGTGACCGTTTGTGACCGTTTGTGACGTTTGTGCGTTTGTGACCGTTTGTGACCGTTTGTGACCGTTTGTGACCGTTTGTGACCGTTTGTGACCGTTTGTGACCGTTTGTGACCGTTGTGACCGTTTGTGACCGTTTGTGACCGTTTGTGACCGTTTGTGACCGTTTGTGACCGTTTTGACCGTTTGTGACCGTTTGTGACCGTTTGTGACCGTTTGTGACCGTTTGTGACCGTTTGTGACCGTTTGTGACCGTTTGTGACCGTTTGTGACCGTTTGTGACCGTTTGTGACCGTTTGTGACCGTTTGTGACCGTTTGTGACCGTTTGTGACGTTTGTGACCGTTTGTGACCGTTTGTGACCGTTTGTGACCGTTTGTGACCGTTTGTGACCGTTTGTGACCGTTTGTGACCGTTTGTGACCGTTTGTGACCGTTTGTGACCGTTTGTGACCGTTTGTGACCGTTTGTGACCGTTTGTGACCGTTTGTGACCGTTTGTGACCGTTTGTGACCGTTTGTGACCGTTTGTGACCGTTTGTGACCGTTTGTGACCGTTTGTGACCGTTTGTGACCGTTTGTGACCGTTTGTGACCGTTTGTGACCGTTTGTGACCGTTTGTGACCGTTTGTGACCGTTTGTGACCGTTTGTGACGTTTGTGACCGTTTGTGACCGTTTGTGACCGTTTGTGACCGTTTGTGACCGTTTGTGACCGTTTGTGACCGTTTGTGACCGTTTGTGACCGTTTGTGACCGTTTGTGACCGTTTGTGACCGTTTGTGACCGTTTGTGACCGTTTGTGACCGTTTTGTGACCGTTTGTGACCGTTTGTGACCGTTTGTGACCGTTTGTGACCGTTTGTGACCGTTTGTGACCGTTTGTGACCGTTTGTGACCGTTTGTGACCGTTTGTGACCGTTTGTGACCGTTTGTGACCGTTTGTGACCGTTTGTGACCGTTTGTGACCGTTTGGACCGTTTGTGACCGTTTGTGACCGTTTGTGACCGTTTGTGACCGTTTGTGACCGTTTGTGACCGTTTGTGACCGTTTGTGACCGTTTGTGACCGTTTGTGACCGTTTGTGACCGTTTGTGACCGTTTGTGACCGTTTGTGACCGTTTGTGACCGTTTGTGACCGTTTGTGACCGTTTGTGACCGTTGTGACCGTTTGTGACCGTTTGTGACCGTTTGTGACCGTTTGTGACCGTTTGTGACCGTTTGTGACCGTTTGTGACCGTTTGTGACCGTTTGTGACCGTTTGTGACCGTTTGTGACCGTTTGTGACCGTTTGTGACCGTTTGTGACCGTTTGTGACCGTTTGTGACCGTTTGTGACCGTTTGTGACCGTTTGTGACCGTTTGTGACCGTTTGTGACCGTTTGTGACCGTTTGTGACCGTTTGTGACCGTTTGTGACCGTTTGTGACCGTTTGTGACCGTTTGTGACCGTTTGTGACCGTTTGTGACCGTTTGTGACCGTTTGTGACCGTTTGTGACCGTTTGTGACCGTTTGTGACCGTTTGTGACCGTTTGTGACCGTTTGTGACCGTTTGTGACCGTTTGTGACCGTTTGTGACCGTTTGTGACCGTTTGTGACCGTTTGTGACCGTTTGTGACCGTTTGTGACCGTTTGTGACCGTTTGTGACCGTTTGTGACCGTTTGTGACCGTTTGTGACCGTTTGTGACCGTTTGTGACCGTTTGTGACCGTTTGTGACCGTTTGTGACCGTTTGTGACGTTTGTGACCGTTTGTGACCGTTTGTGACCGTTTGTGACCGTTTGTGACCGTTTGTGACCGTTTGTGACCGTTTGTGACCGTTTGTGACCGTTTGTGACCGTTTGTGACCGTTTGTGACCGTTTGTGACCGTTTGTGACCGTTTGTGACCGTTTGTGACCGTTTGTGACCGTTTGTGACCGTTTGTGACCGTTTGTGACCGTTTGTGACCGTTTGTGACCGTTTGTGACCGTTTGTGACCGTTTGTGACCGTTTGTGACCGTTTGTGACCGTTTGTGACCGTTTGTGACCGTTTGTGACCGTTTGTGACCGTTTGTGACCGTTTGTGACCGTTTGTGACCGTTTGTGACCGTTTGTGACCGTTTGTGACCGTTTGTGACCGTTTGTGACCGTTTGTGACCGTTTGTGACCGTTTGTGACCGTTTGTGACCGTTTGTGACCGTTTGTGACCGTTTGTGACCGTTTGTGACCGTTTGTGACCGTTTGTGACCGTTTGTGACCGTTTGTGACCGTTTGTGACCGTTTGTGACCGTTTGTGACCGTTTGTGACCGTTTGTGACCGTTTGTGACCGTTTGTGACCGTTTGTGACCGTTTGTGACCGTTTGTGACCGTTTGTGACCGTTTGTGACCGTTTGTGACCGTTTGTGACCGTTTGTGACCGTTTGTGACCGTTTGTGACCGTTTGTGACCGTTTGTGACCGTTTGTGACCGTTTGTGACCGTTTGTGACCGTTTGTGACCGTTTGTGACCGTTTGTGACCGTTTGTGACCGTTTGTGACCGTTTGTGACCGTTTGTGACCGTTTGTGACCGTTTGTGACCGTTTGTGACCGTTTGTGACCGTTTGTGACCGTTTGTGACCGTTTGTGACCGTTTGTGACCGTTTGTGACCGTTTGTGACGTTTGTGACCGTTTGTGACGTTTGTGACCGTTTGTGACCGTTTGTGACCGTTTGTGACCGTTTGTGACCGTTTGTGACCGTTTGTGACCGTTTGTGACCGTTTGTGACCGTTTGTGACCGTTTGTGACCGTTTGTGACCGTTTGTGACCGTTTGTGACCGTTTGTGACCGTTTGTGACCGTTTGTGACCGTTTGTGACCGTTTGTGACCGTTTGTGACCGTTTGTGACCGTTTGTGACCGTTTGTGACCGTTTGTGACCGTTTGTGACCGTTTGTGACCGTTTGTGACCGTTTGTGACCGTTTGTGACCGTTTGTGACCGTTTGTGACCGTTTGTGACCGTTTGTGACCGTTTGTGACCGTTTGTGACCGTTTGTTTTTGTGACCGTTTGTGACCGTTTGTGACCGTTTGTGACCGTTTGTGACCGTTTGTGACCGTTTGTGACCGTTTGTGACCGTTTGTGACCGTTTGTGACCGTTTGTGACCGTTTGTGACCGTTTGTGACCGTTTGTGACCGTTTGTGACCGTTTGTGACCGTTTGTGACCGTTTGTGACCGTTTGTGACCGTTTGTGACCGTTTGTGACCGTTTGTGACCGTTTGTGACCGTTTGTGACCGTTTGTGACCGTTTGTGACCGTTTGTGACCGTTTGTGACCGTTTGTGACCTTTGTGACCGTTTGTGACCGTTTGTGACCGTTTGTGACCGTTTGTGACCGTTTGTGACCGTTTGTGACCGTTTGTGACCGTTTGTGACCGTTTGTGACCGTTTGTGACCGTTTGTGACCGTTTGTGACCGTTTGTGACCGTTTGTGACCGTTTGTGACCGTTTGTGACCGTTTGTGACCGTTTGTGACCGTTTGTGACCGTTTGTGACCGTTTGTGACCGTTTGTGACCGTTTGTGACCGTTTGTGACCGTTTGTGACCGTTTTGTGACCGTTTGTGACCGTTTGTGACCGTTTGTGACCGTTTGTGACCGTTTGTTTTGTGACCGTTTGTGACCGTTTGTGACCGTTTGTGACCGTTTGTGACCGTTTGTGACCGTTTGTGACCGTTTGTGACCGTTTGTGACCGTTTGTGACCGTTTGTGACCGTTTGTGACCGTTTGTGACCGTTTGTGACCGTTTGTGACCGTTTGTGACCGTTTGTGACCGTTTGTGACCGTTTGTGACCGTTTGTGACCGTTTGTGACCGTTTGTGACCGTTTGTGACCGTTTGTGACCGTTTGTGACCGTTTGTGACCGTTTGTGACCGTTTGTGACCGTTTGTGACCGTTTGTGACCGTTTGTGACCGTTTGTGACCGTTTGTGACCGTTTGTGACCGTTGTGACGGTGACCGTTTGTGACCGTTTGTGACCGTTTGTGACCGTTTGTGACCGTTTGTGACCGTTTGTGACCGTTTGTGACCGTTTGTGACCGTTTGTGACCGTTTGTGACCGTTTGTGACCGTTTGTGACCGTTTGTGACCGTTTGTGACCGTTTGTGACCGTTTGTGACCGTTTTGACCGTTTGTGACCGTTTGTGACCGTTTGTGACCGTTTGTGACCGTTTGTGACCGTTTGTGACCGTTTGTGACCGTTTGTGACCGTTTGTGACCGTTTTGTGACCGTTTGTGACCGTTTGTGACCGTTTGTGACCGTTTGTGACCGTTTGTGACCGTTTGTGACCGTTTTGACCGTTTGTGACCGTTTGTGACCGTTTGTGACCGTTTGTGACCGTTTGTGACCGTTTGTGACCGTTTGTGACCGTTTGTGACCGTTTGTGACCGTTTGTGACCGTTTGTGACCGTTTGTGACCGTTTGTGACCGTTTGTGACCGTTTGTGACCGTTTGTGACCGTTTGTGACCGTTTGTGACCGTTTGTGACCGTTTGTGACCGTTTGTGACCGTTTGTGACCGTTTGTGACCGTTTGTGACCGTTTGTGACCGTTTGTGACCGTTTGTGACCGTTTGTGACCGTTTGTGACCGTTTGTGACCGTTTGTGACCGTTTGTGACCGTTTGTGACCGTTTGTGACCGTTTGTGACCGTTTGTGACCGTTTGTGACCGTTTGTGACCGTTTGTGCCGTTTGTGACCGTTTGTGACCGTTTGTGACCGTTTGTGACCGTTTGTGACCGTTTGTGACCGTTTGTGACCGTTTGTGACCGTTTGTGACCGTTTGTGACCGTTTGTGACCGTTTGTGACCGTTTGTGACCGTTTGTGACCGTTTGTGACCGTTTGTGACCGTTTGTGACCGTTTGTGACCGTTTGTGACCGTTTGTGACCGTTTGTGACCGTTTGTGACCGTTTGTGACCGTTTGTGACCGTTTGTGACCGTTTGTGACCGTTTGTGACCGTTTGTGACCGTTTGTGACCGTTTGTGACCGTTTGTGACCGTTTGTGACCGTTTGTGACCGTTTGTGACCGTTTTGTGACCGTTTGTGACCGTTTGTGACCGTTTGTGACCGTTTGTGACCGTTTGTGACCGTTTGTGACCGTTTGTGACCGTTTGTGACCGTTTGTGACCGTTTGTGACCGTTTGTGACCGTTTGTGACCGTTTGACCGTTTGTGACCGTTTGTGACCGTTTGTGACCGTTTGTGACCGTTTGTGACCGTTTGTGACCGTTTGTGACCGTTTGTGACCGTTTGTGACCGTTTGTGACCGTTTGTGACCGTTTGTGACCGTTTGTGACCGTTTGTGACCGTTTGTGACCGTTTGTGACCGTTTGTGACCGTTTGTGACCGTTTGTGACCGTTTGTGACCGTTTGTGACCGTTTGTGACCGTTTGTGACCGTTTGTGACCGTTTGTGACCGTTTGTGACCGTTTGTGACCGTTTGTGACCGTTTGTGACCGTTTGTGACCGTTTGTGACCGTTTGTGACCGTTTGTGACCGTTTGTGACCGTTTGTGACCGTTTGTGACCGTTTGTGACCGTTTGTGACCGTTTGTGACCGTTTGTGACCGTTTGTGACCGTTTGTGACCGTTTGTGACCGTTTGTGACCGTTGTGACCGTTTGTGACCGTTTGTTGACCGTTTGTGACCGTTTGTGACCGTTTGTGACCGTTTGTGACCGTTTGTGACCGTTTGTGACCGTTTGTGACCGTTTGTGACGTTTGTGACCGTTTGTGACCGTTTGTGACCGTTTGTGACCGTTTGTGACCGTTTGTGACCGTTTGTGACCGTTTGTGACCGTTTGTGACCGTTTGTGACCGTTTGTGACCGTTTGTGACCGTTTGTGACCGTTTGTGACCGTTTGTGACCGTTTGTGACCGTTTGTGACCGTTTGTGACCGTTTGTGACCGTTGTGACCGTTTGTGACCGTTTTGTGACCGTTGTGACCGTTTGTGACCGTTTGTGACCGTTTTGTGACCGTTTGTTGACCGTTTGTGACCGTTTGTGACCGTTTGTGACCGTTTGTGACCGTTTGTGACCGTTTGTGACCGTTTGTGACCGTTTGTGACCGTTTGTGACCGTTTGTGACCGTTTGTGACCGTTTGTGACCGTTTGTGACGTTTGTGACCGTTTGTGACCGTTTGTGACCGTTTGTGACCGTTTGTGACCGTTTGTGACCGTTTGTGACCGTTTGTGACCGTTTGTGACCGTTTGTGACCGTTTGTGACCGTTTGTGACCGTTTGTGACCGTTTGTGACCGTTTGTGACCGTTTGTGACCGTTTGTGACCGTTTGTGACCGTTTGTGACCGTTTGTGACCGTTTGTGACCGTTTGTGACCGTTTGTGACCGTTTGTGACCGTTTGTGACCGTTTGACCGTTTGTGACCGTTTGTGACCGTTTGTGACCGTTTGTGACCGTTTGTGACCGTTTGTGACCGTTTGTGACCGTTTGTGACCGTTTGTGACCGTTTGTGACCGTTTGTGACCGTTTGTGACCGTTTGTGACCGTTTGTGACCGTTTGTGACCGTTTGTGACCGTTTGTGACGTTTGTGACGTTTGTGACCGTTTGTGACCGTTTGTGACCGTTTGTGACCGTTTGTGACCGTTTGTGACCGTTTTGTGACCGTTTGTGACCGTTTGTGACCGTTTGTGACCGTTTGTGACCGTTTGTGACCGTTTGTGACGTTTGTGACCGTTTGTGACCGTTTGTGACCGTTTTGTGACCGTTTGTGACCGTTTGTGACCGTTTGTGACCGTTTTGTGACCGTTTGTGACCGTTTGTGACCGTTTGTGACCGTTTGTGACCGTTTGTGACCGTTTGTGACCGTTTGTGACCGTTTGTGACCGTTTGTGACCGTTTGTGACCGTTTGTGACCGTTTGTGACCGTTTGTGCCGTTTGTGACGTTTGTGACCGTTGTGACCGTTTTGTGACCGTTTGTGACCGTTTGTGACCGTTTGTGACGTTTGTGACCGTTTGTGACCGTTTGTGACCGTTTGTGACCGTTTGTGACCGTTTGTGACCGTTTGTGACCGTTTGTGACCGTTGTGACCGTTTGTGACCGTTTGTGACCGTTTGTGACCGTTTGTGACCGTTTGTGACCGTTTGTGACCGTTTGTGACGTTTGTGACCGTTTGTGACCGTTTGTGACCGTTTGTGACCGTTTGTGACCGTTTGTGACCGTTTGTGACCGTTTGTGACCGTTTGTGACCGTTTTGACCGTTTGTGACGTTTGTGACCGTTTGTGACCGTTTGTGACCGTTTGTGACCGTTTGTGACCGTTTGTGACCGTTTGTGACCGTTTGTGACCGTTTGTGACCGTTTGTGACCGTTTGTGACCGTTTTGACCGTTTGTGACCGTTTGTGACCGTTTGTGACCGTTTGTGACCGTTTGTGACGTTTGTGACCGTTTGTGACCGTTTGTGACCGTTTGTGACCGTTTGTGACCGTTTGGCCGTTTGTGACCGTTTGTGACCGTTTGTGACCGTTTGTGACCGTTTGTGACCGTTTGTCCGTTTGTGAGTTTGTGACCGTTTGTGACCGTTTGTGACCGTTTGTGACCGTTTGTGACCGTTTGTGACCGTTTGTGACCGTTTGTGACCGTTTGTGACCGTTTGTGACGTTTGTGACCGTTTGTGACCGTTTGTGACCGTTTGTGACCGTTTGTGACCGTTTGTGACCGTTTGTGACCGTTTGTGACCGTTGTGACCGTTTGTGACCGTTTGTGACCGTTTGTGACCGTTTGTGACCGTTTGTGACCGTTTGTGACCGTTTGTGACCGTTTGTGACCGTTTGTGACCGTTTTGTGACCGTTTGTGACCGTTTGTGACCGTTTGTGACCGTTTGTGACCGTTTGTGACCGTTTGTGACCGTTTGTGACCGTTTGTGACGTTTGTGACCGTTTGTGACCTTTTGTGACGTTGTGACCGTTTGTGACCTTTTGTGACCGTTTGTGACCGTTTGTGACCGTTTGTGACCGTTTGTGCCGTTTGTGACCGTTTGTGAACCGTTTGTGACCGTTTGTGACCGTTTGTGACCGTTTGTGACCGTTTGTGGGACCGTTTGTTTTGACCGTTTGTGCCGTTTGTGACCGTTTGTGACCGTTTGTGACGTTTGTGACCGTTTGTGACCCTTTGTGACCGTTTGTGACGTTTGTGACCGTTTGTGACCGTTTGTGACCGTTTGTGACCGTTTGTGTGACCGTTTGTGACCGTTTGTGACCGTTTGTGACCGTTTGTGACTTTTGTGACCTTTGTGACCGTTTGTGACCGTTTGTGACCGTTTGTGACCGTTTGTGACCGTTTGTGACCGTTTGTGACCGTTTGTGACCGTTTGTGACCGTTTGTGACCGTTTGTGACCGTTTGTGACCGTTTGTGACCGTTTGTGACCGTTTGTGACCGTTTGTGACCGTTTGTGACCGTTTGTGACCGTTTGTGACCGTTTGTGACCGTTTGTGACCGTTTGACCGTTTGTGACCGTTTGTGACCGTTTGTGACCGTTTGTGACGTTTGTGACGTTTGTGACCGTTTGTGACCGTTTGTGACCGTTTGTGACCGTTTGTGACCGTTTGTGACCGTTTGTGACCGTTTGTGACCGTTTGTGACCGTTTGTGACCGTTTGTGACCGTTTGTGACCGTTTGTGACCGTTTGTGACCGTTTGTGACCGTTTGTGACCGTTTGTGACCGTTTGTGACCGTTGGTGACCGTTTGTGACCGTTTGTGACCGTTTGTGACCGTTTGTGACCGTTTGTGACCGTTTGTGACCGTTTTGTGACCGTTTGTGACCGTTTGTGACCGTTGTGACCGTTTGTGACCGTTTGTGACCGTTTGTGACCGTTTGTGACCGTTTGTGACGTTTGTGACCGTTTGTGACCGTTTGTGACCGTTTGTGACCGTTTGTGACCGTTTGTGACCGTTTTGTGACCGTTTGTGACCGTTTGTGACCGTTTGTGACCGTTTGTGACCGTTTGTGACCGTTTGTACCGTTGTGACCGTTGTGACCGTTTGTGACCGTTTGTGACCGTTTGTGACCGTTTGTGACCGTTTGTGACCGTTTGTGACCGTTTGTGACCGTTTGTGACCGTTTGTGACCGTTGTGACCGTTTGTGACCGTTTGTGACCGTTTGTGAACGTTTGTGACCGTCTTTGTGACCGTTTGTGACCGTTTGTGCGTTTGTGACCGTTTGTGACCGTTTGTGACCGTTTGTGACCGTTTGGTGACCGTTTGTGACCGTTTTACCGTTTGTGACCGTTTGTGACCGTTTTGGACCGTTTGTGACCGTTTGTGACCGTTTGTGACCTTTTGTGACCGTTTGTGACCGTTTGTGACGTTTGTGACCGTTTGTGAACCGTTTGTGACCGTTTGTGACCGTTTGTGACCGTTTGTGACCGTTTGTGACCGTTTGTGACCGTTTGTGACCGTTTGTGACCGTTTGTGACCGTTTGTGACCGTTTGTGACGTTTGTGACGTTTTGTGACCGTTTGTGACCGTTTGTGACCGTTTGTGACGTTTGTGACCGTTTGTGACGTTTGTGACCGTTTGTGCCGTTTGTGACCGTTTGTGACCGTTTGTGACGTTTGTGACCGTTTGTGACCGTTTGTGACCGTTTGTGACCGTTGTGACCGTTTGTGACCTTTGTGACCGTTTGTGACCGTTTGTGACCGTTTGTTGACCGTTTGTTGACCGTTTGTGACCGTTTGTGACCGTTTGTGACGTTTGTGACCGTTTTGTGATTTGTGACCGTTTGTGACCGTTTGTGACTGTTTGTGACGTTTGTGACCGTTTGTGACCGTTTGTACTGTTTGTGACCGTTTGTGACCGTTGTGACCGTTTGTGACCGTTTGTGACCGTTTGTGACCGTTTTGTGACCGTTTGTGACGTTTGTGACGGTTTGTGACCGTTTGTTGACCGTTTGTGACCGTTTGTGACCGTTTGTGACCGTTTGTTGACCGTTTGTGACCGTTTGTGACCGTTTGTGACCGGTTTGTGACCGTTTGTGACCGTTTGTGAACGTTTGTGACCGTTTGTGACCGTTTGTGACCGTTTTGTGCCGTTTTTGACCGTTTGGAGTCTGTTGTGACCGTTTGTGACCGTTTGCCGTTTGTGACCGTTTGTGACTGTTTGTGACTGTTTGTGACCGTTTGTGACCGTTTGTGACCGTTTTGTGACCGTTTGTGACCGTTTGTGACGTTTGTGACCGTTTGTGACCGTTTGTGACCGTTTGTGACCGTTTGTGACCGTTTGTGACTGTTTGTGACCGTTTGTGACCGTGACCGTTTTGTGACCGTTTTGTGACCGTTTGTGACCGTTTGTGACCGTTTGTGACCGTTTGTGACCGTTTGTGACCGTTTCTGACCGTTTGTGACCGTTTGTGACCGTTTGTGACCGTTTGTGACCGTTTGTGACCGTTTGTGACCGTTTGTGACCGTTTGTGACGTTTTGTGCCGTTTGTGACCGTTTGTGACTGTTTGTGACCGTTGTGGACCGTTTGTGACCGTTTGTGAACCGTTTGTGACCGTTTGTGACCGTTTGTGACCTTCTGTGACCGTTTGTGACCGTTTGTGACCGTTTGTGACGTTTGTGACGTTTGTGACCGTTTGTGACGTTTGTGACTGTTTGTGACCGTTTGTGCCGTTTGTGACCGTTTGTGACCGTTTGTGACCGTTTGTGACCGTTTGTGACCGTTGTGACCGTTTGTGATTTGTGACCGTTTTGTGACCGTTGTGACCGTTTGTGACCGTTTGTGACCGTTTGTGACCGTTTGTGACCGTTTTGTGACCGTTTTTGACGTTTGTGACGTGTTGTGACCGTTTGTGACCGTTTGTGACCGTTTTGACCGTTTGTGACCGTTTGTGACTGTTTTGTGACCGTTTGTGACCGTTTGTGACTGTTTGTGACCGTTTGTGACCGTTTGTGACCGTTTGTGACCGTTTGTGACCGTTTGTGACCGTTTGTGACCGTTTGTGACCGTTTGTGACCGTTTGTGACCGTTTGTGACCGTTTGTGACCGTTTGTGCCGTTTGTGACCGTTTGTGAGTTTGTGACTTTGTGACCGTTTGTGACCGTTTGTGACGTTTGTGACCGTTTGTGACCGTTTGTTGACCGTTTGTGACCGTTTGTGACTGTTTGTGACCGTTTGTGACCGTTTGTGACGTTTGTGACCGTTTGTGACCGTTTCTGACCGTTTGTGACCGTTTTTGACGTTTGTGACCGTTTGTGAACTGTTTGTGACCGTTTGTGACCGTTTGTGACCGTTTTGTGACCGTTTGTGACCGTTTGTGACCGTTTGTGACCCGTTTTGATTTACCGTTTGTGACCGTTTTGTGACGTTTGTGACCGTTTGTGGCCGTTTTGTACCGTTTGTGACCGTTGTGACCGTTTGTGACCGTTTGTGACCGTTTGTGACCGTTTGTGACCGTTTGTGACCGTTTGTGACGTTTTGACCGTTTGTGACCGTTTGTGACCGTTTGTGACCGTTGTGACGTTTGTGACTGTTTGTGACCGTTTGTGACCGTGACCGTTTGTGACCGTTTGGTGACCGTTGTGACCGTTTGTGACCGTTTTGTGACCGTTTGTGACCGTTTGTGACCGTTTGTGACCGTTTGTGACCGTTTGTGACCGTTTGTGACCGTTTTGTGACCGTTTGTGACCGTTTGTGACCGTTTGTGACGTTTTGTGACCGTTTGTGACCGTTTGTGACCGTTTGACCGTTGTGACCGTTTGTGACGTTTGTGACCGTTTGTGACCGTTTGTGACCGTTTGTGACCCGTTTATTTACCGTTTGTGACTGTTTGTGACGTTTGTGACCGTTTGTGCCGTTTTTACCGTTTGTGACCGTTTGTGACCGTTTGTGACCGTTTGTGACCGTTTGTGACCGTTTGTGACCGTGACCGTTTGTGACGTTTGTGACCGTTTGTGACGTTGTGACCGTTTGTGACCGTTTGTGACCGTTTGTGACCGTTTGTGACCGTTTGTGCCCGTTTGTGACCTTTTGTGACCGTTTGTGACCGTTTGTGACCGTTTGTGAACCGTTTGTGACCGTTTTTGTGACGTTTGTGACCGTTTGGTGACCGTTTGTGACCGTTTGTGACGTTTGTGACCGTTTGTGACCGTTTGTGCCGTTTTGTGACCGTTGTTGACCGTTTGTGATGTTTGTGACCGTTTGGACCGTTTGTGACCGTTTGTGACCGTTTGTGACCGTTGTGACCGTTTGTGACCGTTTGTGACCGTTTGTGACCGTTTGTGACCGTTTGTGACCGTTTTGGTGACGTTTGTGACCGTTTGTGACCGTTTGTGACCGTTTGTGACCGTTTGTGACCGTTTGTGACCGTTTGT